>CAEMYA010000029.1:4876727-4901175 GCA_903131615.1 Diplodus sargus
TCTGTGTTTGAATGAATGTCGTTCAGGACCTTAACAAGAGCCGTCTCAGTGCTGTGATGTGGTCGAAATCCTGATTGGAAAACATCCAAACAGCCGTTTATTAATAAGTAATTGTTCGGCTGTTGAAAGACAGCTTTTTCAATTATTTTACTTACAATGGGGAGGTTTGAAATGGGCCTATAGTTATTCATTACTGATGTGTCTAGAGTTCTCTTCTTCAGGAGTGGTTTAATGACTGCAGTCTTAATGGCTTGGGGGAAGACACCTGAGAGAAGAGACGTGTTAACAATCTGCAGCAGATCCGGAATCATGCAGTCTGAAACTTTTTTGAAGAATCCTGCTGGTAAAATATCCAGGCTGCAGGAGGAAGATTTCAAATGCTGTATAATGTCTTGCATGTTCTTGTCATTGATTGGCTCAAATTGTGTCAGGGTATTAGAGTTGGGTTTAGGTGGACAAAACGACAACACACCTCCAATACCTGGTAGAGTGGCACTGACTGCTTGTCTAATGTTCTGAATTTTGTCAGTGAAGAATAATGCAAATTCATTACAGGCCCTGGTAGACAGATGTTCAGAGGCTACTGGCACAGGAGGGTTTGTTAGTCTGTCGACAGTAGCAAACAAGGCACGAGCATTATTTTTGTTCTTGGTGATGATGTCTGAGAAGAAGGACTGCCTTGACTTTTTTAATTCTAAATTAAAAATGTGAAGTCTCTCTTTATAAATGTCAAAGTGCCATTTCGCCATTACTTTGTTAGAAACAAAGTAATGGCGAAATTTCCACGCAGTGAAAGCATTTCTTTCCCTAGCGCTCAAGGCCATAATGAGCCGTCCGGCTTCACATGAGAGCAGAGAGTCGTTGTGACTCACTGCAGTAATGTGTGTGCGCGCGTGCATACGGCATTGCCGCATTGGCAAGTGTTAGAATAATTCATTTATTCATCATTCATCATGATATATTTTAATTGTAATCCAACTAATAATCCCAATTTTTTTCAGATGTATCTGTAATCTGATTACGTCTTTTTTTTCTGTAACTGTAACGGAATACAGTTACTGTTTTTTTGTATCCTAATTACGTAACGCCGTTACATGTAGTCCGTTACTCCCCAAGCCTGTCTAGTGTGATGTGGAAACCTGAAACCTCGAGTGAACATACACTCCTACCCAGGAACTGCACATGTAAATGAGCTTTTAGCTAACTCTGGTACAGCTAAGAAGCTGCACACTATCTCTGTCAAATAAACAAACAAACGAATAAATGAATAAATTAAATCTAATGTCCAGCACTTGTGAAATGAAAAATATTTGCATGGTCATATATGTCCTGAAATTTTTAATGTGTAGGTGGTTAATATACTTTTTCATGTCAGTCACTTTTTGCATGGCTTATACATACGTGGAGGGGATCATAAATCTTGAACCCAAAAGTTCAACTTTGGTACAAAGATTCTGAAGAAGTTTTCAGACTCCCTGCCGCAAAGGAGCCTGAGCCTTGAGGTGCCTCCTGGTTATGTTTTTGGTTTGCATAATAGAAAGAAAAAAAAAATTGTGGAAAAAATGTGATTAGGCCATTTGTGTAGTAGTTTTACAATATCTAACTTGAGTATAAACTTGAGTATAAACTGCATTGAAACTGTGCTCAGGAGTTACATGAGCTGACACATCATCCTAACTCCCAACCTGGACAAGGACTCAGTGGTCAAGTTAGCATGACTTTCAAAATAAAGTTTGCTGATAACCCTTCACATGTTCTGACTTTTGGACTGTTTTTTTAACGTTGCCGTTTGATTAGAGATGATGTTAACGCCGACAGCGCAGTGTATTGATGACTAAGTTTTGAGCGTCCACTTAGAGTTAAGTACACAATTCTGTGCAATAGAATTCTAAAAAAAATTGTTAAACAGAGAATGGCTTTTTTCAACAGTTTATATTTCAGGCTATCATCAGGACAATTTATTGAGTCGATTGCTGAATTATTTCAGTGTTTCATTAGACTCTGCAAAAGACGTTTGACTCCCACACAAACTCAACAAATCAATGCAGTACAGTTTACAATTTATCGGTACAAACCGGAGAAAAGGTCACTGGAAATTCAAATTAAATCTGTGACACAAACTAATACAATCTGTGGTCTACTCATTATTAGCAAAGAAAACACTTTCAAAAAGAAAGATGTTCTCAAATGATATAATGCACACGATGAGTGAGGATGATAAATGCGGCCCAGAAGAATATGAAAAATAGGTATTTAATGTAGCTGCTGTTGCACAAGGTACACATTAATCAATACGGCAAAGGCAAACATTGAATCACCGCTATAAATAGAAGCAAACACAAAAATAAGGCTCCTGACTGCGAGACAAAATGTATGATCCATAGAAATGCTTGACTAGCAATTGTTTTGATCCAGGAGTCAATTTCAGTCATTCCATTTGTCCATTTCTGAGCACTTCACTCTGCTCGCCACTCTTTAGCGTTTTAGAGCAGAATGTCAAACGAGCCATAAAAAGCACACTTTGGCAGCTATTTTTGTCAAAAGCCGCTCACACAATTTGCATTTTTTTGTCTACTCACCACAGGGATCCCTTGAAACAGAAGCTCTGGCTGAACAGGAGACCAAATAACAAGATCATTTCTCTTAGTTTGCAACTTATTTGCAAAAATGTTACAAAAGTCCTTACTAACTACTCCATGTCATTTAAATCGGACATTTCAGAGAGTGTAGTTTCACCATTGGGTCAACATTCTGATTTGTTCTGTAGTGTGTACTTAATGCTAATTAGCAACAATCTGCATGCTAGCGCACTTAAATAAGATGCCGAAGATGGTAAACTGGATTCCTGCTAAACATCAGTGTGTTTGTTAAATGAGCATGTTTACATTGTGACAATGCCATATTTAGTGGCTGACTGACACCTTTAAGGTGAGGCAAGAAAACTACTTGGATAGCCTTAGAAATAACCATCATGGTCTTTGTTTCTTCTGTAACAAACTTACCTATGGTGACTAAGTAATGTTACGATATGTGCGTGGCGTTTCTTCACTATGTTAATGTAAAAATAACTCGCCATTGGTTTCGCACTGGGCATGAACATCAGCCTCCTGTATTCTAGTCCTGTTCATCCCTGACATCTACCTATATGGAGTTGTCACTCCGTCTATTACTTCTCCTCACTTCCTCCTTTGCAGCTGTAATAATAACTACATCCGCTAGAGATCACCTCCTAACAACAAACATGAAGATGTGTCGTAATGACCTGTTTGATTGTACGTCTTACAGTATGTGCTCGTTTTTCTGAGGAAGACAGGCTTCTCAAAGCACCACTGCGGCTAATTATAGCCTCGCTTCAAACTTTTTTTTTTTTTTTAAATAATTAGACGCTGTGCCAGTCTTGTTAATTATTGGTTAAATTGTGCTTTAAACATTAAATTGACAATACAGGACACAACAGTTTCAATTTGATACATAAATGTTACATTTTAAAGATTTTTTTGTGTGTGATTATGTGTAATTACGATTATAAACAACAAATTTGCCAGAAGTCTAAAAAAAAAAGCCTGCTAATTCGGAAAAATACAACATGTAATTAGGACATAAATCAATGACAGTTTGTCTCTGCTCTGTCTGCCTTTTCCTCTCTTTTTCTTCCTCTCTGGAGTGTACACACACACACACACACACACACACACACACACACACACACACACACGTCTGACACATACACGGACTCCCTCTCTTGCTCATTCTGCTGCCACCCTGGAGAGTTCACTGCTCTTGCTGTTTTAACCTGCTACCCGGGATGTCCATGCTGTGTACGCTGCGTGTCACTCAGTGAACTGTTTGTTTGCCACTCATCGCTCACTGCCCTGCTCCTGTCCCCACATGGCTCCCTGCAGGCAACGAACCGCTGGAGTGATTTCACATCACAAGCCCCCGTCTGCACAGGCTACTTCCCCTTGTAGCAGCTGGTAATTTACTCCAGACAAGGCATCTCTCCGATCAGCGAGATAACACTGTTTTTCCTTCTCGCGCCCCTCTTCCATTCCTCTTCCTCCCTTTTCCCTTCTCTACAGCAGGTTTACATCCTCTGCATGCAGCATGAATCACCATGCATGTTATTTGTGATAGTACTGCAGCAAATAAAAAGCCACACATTAAACCTCCAGAACATGATCTAATTACTCTTTACAAGCAACTTAATAGCTGATTAAAAGTTAACAGTTAACCTGGCACTGTGTCTTGGTTGTTTTAACTTGACCATGTGCTCACATATGACTCTAAAACAATAAAACAACACATTCTACAATACAGAGAGAAAGCAAAGCGGACTGAAATCCCTGTTTGGTTTAATGAAAATGCAATAGTTTCAAGGAGAGGAATTAAGGAAGCTGGAGGCAACAGGGCATGCACTGACGATGAACATGTGCTGTCACACCCTCAAATAACCTCCATTTTCACTCTGCTGCACTTCCTCCTGTTCTCTCTTGGTCTCTGCCACAGCCCTCCGCCTTCATGATGTCCTTGTGTCAAATTGCTTTTGAGCCATCACTGCCAAAATTACCATCTTCTCAAATCCTTGCTTTCTTTAACAGACTCATTTCAAACCTTTCTTTAGAAAAAATGTTCTAGAAAGAATTAGACGGGTATTCAACAGGTTGAACTATTCTTTCTTGGGCTATAAAGTTTCCTACTATGGATAGCTTAATATAGACACACCTAGCTTGATTGCAATGCTAAAATTATACTTTTTGATACTTTCGATAGTGTTTATATCTTCCATTTGAAAAAAAAAAGAGAGAGAGAAATTCAAGGCAGTGACTGTTGAGCTAAATGCTAATGCTAACATTGCAACCTGCTCACAGTGATATTGCTAACATGCTGACGGCAACAACAGTACGTCCATGCAAAAATGAAAAGTCAGTACTGACCCTCAAGTTGAAAGATGGCTGAAGTTTCTTAGTCTGCAAATCTTTTCTGGAGTGTCATAGTAGTGGTGCAGCATAAACAACTGAAGTAAATTGGGACTTGTTTTAAATCAAACACATTTCCTAAAAATAAAATGGCTCCATACAGCCCATAATTGTAATCAAGTAATTCAAGTCCCCGCAGGATCCCTTATTAATCTGAAAAGATGTAATTCCCATGCTTTTTAAAAGCAAACACTCACTTAATCTGCCAAGCTAAGAGCATTAGCGTGCACAAGATCAGCCGCGCATCCAGGGTGTAAATACTTGGATATCTATATGAAGCAGTTTTCTGTTATGCTCTTTCCCCCCCATCTACTTCAGTTATTCAGGAGAATGCTGCGACACTGTTCTGCTGTGAAACTGAAGAAATGTCTAGTGGACTCCATCTCTCTATCGGCATGAATAGAATAGCATTAGAACAGCTAATGCTGTGACATTTTTGTTGTTTCAGGAACGTTGATATCCGTCGTTTAGGGAGGGACTGGTATCCACCTACTCATATATTTAGTAGTGGTGTCAACAATAATCGATTCGGCGATGCATTGCAATGCGGGGCATGCACGATTCAGCATCGATGCGGCAACGTGCCATAATCGATTATGTCACTGTTTATTTTCTGGCCTTGAGTGGACAATAAAGTTGTAAAGTTTCAATTACTTCTGGTGGTAAACAACTTTAAGTCACCGAGTGTTTGTGACGAAAATAAATCACCGCGACCGTCAGCTCTCCCGACCGAGACTTCAGGGAACTTTCCCCCAGAAAACAACCTCCATCCCCACGAGTGACAGAGTCAGACAGTGTCCTGTTTACTGATATTGATTATGTATAATTATGTAGTTTAGCGCGAAAAACTTAACAAACTTAAGTCACTTTCCAGGATGTTTGGTGGGTCAGGATCTCAACCACTACACATTATAACAGCATCCATATGATTATAAACTGTCTGCGGGTTTGGATTAACAGAGGGGAACACCTTGGGAAACAGGAGAGTGATAATACACACATAGCAGCAAATAACATCTGTTTTTCAATATCTGACTGCTTGTTTTGCCTCATGACTGATGAAAAATTTGCCTTGTTGTCTGCAGTAGAATTTTGATGCATCGCAATGCATTGCAATGCATCGTAGAATCGAACTGAATCGAATCGTTACCTGGTGAATCGTAATCGAAACAAATCGTGAAGGCAGTGCCGATGCACACCCCTAATATTTAGGTATGAGGATGTCATGTTTGTAAGCAGCTAGAATCAGAAATAAACAAGAACCACAGGAACATTTTCTATTCCAGCATTCCAGGGCGGCTGTGGCTCAAGGGTAGGGCCAGTGTCTTGTTATTAAAAGTTTGCAGGTTAAATTCCACTGGTCTGCATGTCAAAGTGTCCTTGGGCAAGACACTGAGCCCCAACACTGCTCCTGATGTGCTGGTCGGCACCTTGCATGACAGCCACCGCCATCAGTGTATGTATGCTGTGGACATCTGCTAAATGCCCTAAAATGTCAATGCAAAACAGCGGGTCATTTATTGCATGCCAACATCACATGAAGCAGGTGTTGTTCCATGTTATACAATGAAAAACACGATACAGCCGCCTGCCCGAGAAATCATGAAACAAATTATTGGTTTGACCAGTAACAATCGCTGTTGCTTTATTCAGCAAAGCCATTTAAATGCAGTATTGTTAAGAAGTGCAGCTGTCCAGTCAACACGTTAACTACCATCAATCAGAGAGTAGCTTAAGAGCTCCTAGAGTCTGAAAACACAAAGTACTGTTGAGGTCATGTGATGGAGCGACAACTGTGAGTTATGTTGTGGCAAATGAAAATCATTTGCTTGCCTAGTGCAGATGAGAGTTGGTCAGAACATCGATTTTGACACAATATTTCCTTTCTAGAAGTTCTTTATTGCTCGCAAGCAAGAGCCACGCATCAGCAGCGCATAGATGATGACTGAAGAGAGGCAGTCTCTCCCCATCACAAGATTACATATGATCTCTCGCAAAACACTATTCAAAACATCTCCACATCCATCTAATGATACACATACACTTCAAACACTGTTGTATGTCTTATGTCAACCTGAGGTGAAAATACTTAAACACAGAAGAGGCTTCACCGACTTTCTTACGTTACCTAAGTTCCTCCATGGTTATTTCCATGGCACAGTATACTTTATATCAGTGATCCTCACTATTTTTTTCACAAGAGCCACAGTGGCAGTGCAAAATCAAAAGGAAACCACTTTTACAACAACATACTAAGTCACCTTTGCAAATGTACATTTCTACATAAAGAAATAACACAGCCAATCGGTGATGTGCACAAGGGGGGGGGCGTCGCCCCCCCTTGTGGCCCAATTGTTAAAAAAAAATGCGCGCTAAAGTGCCCTTCTGGGAGCCAAAATGCGCGCTAAAGTGTCCTCCTGGGAGTCAAAACATGTGCTAAAGTGCCCTCTTTGGAGACAAAAAAGCATGCCAAAGTGCCCTATTTGTTGGCAAAACACACTAAACTGCCCCCTTGACTGGTTAAAACATGATAAACTGCCCTCTTGGGAGGCAAAACACACTCTAAAGTGCCCTCTTGGGAGCCAAAACGCGCGCTAAAGTGCCCTTCTTTTCGCCCCTGCCCTTCAAAAAATCTGCGCACTTTTCCTGCTCTGAGTTGAACTTGGAGAATGTTATTTGTTTGCAGCTCAATTATTTCACTCTCCAGAGTAGCATGATTACCAGGGCAGAGCCGGGTGATGGTTGGCGTGAGGGAGGACACATCCACATGGAATGGCGCTCCAAGTTGCCTTGTTTGAAACCGGCACAGGTTTGTTTGCATTTTAAGCACAGAGGGTTCATGCCATGCAGAACAAATAAGAATTCGTCTGTCCACTTGTCTTGAAATGTTCTGCCCTCATCTTGTATGCTTCGTATTTTTCGTTTCTTACTGGGTAACGTTACACCTGCCGTTTGCCTGCTCGTCCCCTCTCTGTTGTCTTCGTGCTGCTTTTTGTTTGCTGCTTCCTCGGACTCATTTTCCTCATCCACTCCACTATTAGTCACAACACTGTGTGTCTGTCCATCTGGTTTTTGAGCTTGTTTCTGTCCCTTTTTTTTTTTTTTATCAAAAACCGGTCCATTTTGTGTTTCTGCTGGCTGGAGATAACGTAGCCTGCCTCCAATAATAATAATAATAATAATAATAATAATAATAATAATAATAATAATAATTCAGATGTTTGCGTCTTTGTAGTGCAGTGTTGTACACATCTGAAAAATGTATTGTCTGTGTTACCACATAGGAAGCTACCATGCGAGCCACCAATTATAGCTTGACGAGCCGCATGTGGCTCGCGAGCCGGGCAATGAGTAACAGTGCTTTATACCATACATGAATACATCCATTCATACTCTGCAACCACATAGCTATCACAAGACAGAACTCATGTTGAAGCCGACAAACACAAGGGTTCACTTCACATCAAGTAAATAAAAAGTAAAGAAAATTACACGATGTACTTTTAATTCTCAGAAAACCACACAGAATAATTCACCCCATAATTCACCATTGCCCCCTGTCCATTAGAGAGTCTGTGCACGTCACTGCCCTGTGTTTGTCAGACTCTCAATTTGGATTGACACGTTGCGACCCCTTGTGACAGAAAATCAAGGTGGTAGATTTAACAGGCCTTGAAATTTTGGGATATAATTGGGGGGGGTGAATAGTAACTTCGGCAGGAAACCAGTAGAGGGTGAAGAAAAACCTGACTCTCCTAGGAATATTGGGAGGACGGCAAGTATGTCCGCATGCTCTGACGGTCTTGCTCATCACTCCCCAGTATGTCTATGTAAACATATCTGCGGGGATCCGAGCGTAGACGCCATACTTTTTAGACTCCATTTCTAAACTAATGCTAGCTACTGTTACAATCTGCAACGAGGCAGTAAAGAACGTGCGCATCCGTTGGGCTGTTGCAGAAAATCCTTAGACTTGGACAACTATACTGAACACTTGTGGAAACAATTATCTGTACAGGGCAACTTCAAACTTTTTAGCGTTGAATGGCCTCCTTGCTTCTCAAATAACAATGATTCACACATTCATTTCACGTCTCCTGTGCCACCTAATGGGATGTAAACTGTATTTTGTCAGCCATGTATATTCTTTCTTTGTTATCAGTCACCGCATGCATTGAGAAATATTGCTTCGAGGGAGGCAATTAAATGGATTCTGTGGGCTGTCATGGCGAAGTATTGAGGTCTTTGTTATTCAGCGAGGAGCCGCCCAATCTATACTAATGGCCGTGCATGCTAAATCATACACAGGTTACTCTTAATTCCATGGCATATTGGATTACTAAGCTCTCACTTGGTGTTGTTTCATGTGGATCATCAGTGCAAACATTCACTCTAATCCACTCATTACTTGGTGGGCCATGCATCCCAACAGCACAAACTGGAGATATTTATACGCAATCAAAGTTTATATCTATATAAACACACAATTTTGTAAGCATTTGTGTTGTTTGGTACTTTTATTCATGTGGTTTGTTGCTATTTCTGCTGTGACAGACCCGATAAGGACTCAATTTTTCATTTCATTTAGTTATGCTTTACATTGTTTATGTTGTTTCATTAAAATGCTGTTGAACTGGTCGTATGTACGGGCTATATATTTACAAGCTGAGATACGAGAGCAGAGTCACATTTCCAATGATTGTGCTTGGCGTAGTGCATTTATAAATCAGCGAACTTGTATGTGCTCCCAGTAAACACAAGAGGTTAGTGGCGTGACCGCACTTTTGTTTTCACCCTCCTTGAAAGTTCTTCACAGATTGAGAGGTTTTTACTGCAATCAACACACATTTTCAACTCATTAAATGGGAGTCGAAATCTAAATTAAAATGACTGATTATATCAGTTTATTGTTTAACTAAAGAGGAATTATTTTGTCAAGCTTGTTTTGTGTATTTTCAAAGAGCCACAGCTTCACAGTCATTCATTAAGTTACTGTATTCGGCATATCTACATATGCCTGATGTTGGCGTCTTTGCATCTACTGTGTGTTTGGGAAATAGTTAACAAGTAAGGGCTGTTCAACATTTTCATTTATATCCACAGGAAATTGTGAGATGATACACCCAAAACAAAATGCATAATGTATGCAGTCTCTGGACATAACAAGGAATGCATAATAATCTATTTTGTTACTTTAATCCATAGTAGCATACCACCCTTATCAAGTAGTGAAGAACGGGTTCAAGGATTTAATATGACCACAATTCCTTAAACTGAATCACATTTAATTGAGAGGCTATTAGAAATAAGCATTGATGCCTGCACACTAATAGCGAAACCAACTGTTTTAAAATTCTAATTACACCAGGAATCTGTGTTTTATTTGCCTTGGTTTTAATTCCATCCTTCCATCCAAATATTAACAGTGTCCAAGCAGAGTCTGTCGTTCTACCTTCCCAGTATGCAATAAAAATTTAAGGGCAAAATAAAGCTGAACACACGCTCCTCATCCCGCCCACAACAAGCAGACCAAAAATACACTGCAGTTGGGTCCCTGCTGAGATTCTAACCTACAGATGAGCAAAGTGAGGTGATAACATGCAGTCATGCTTTCATATTCACCCTCTTTTCTCTACAAGTGGCATCGATGAAACAGCAGTAAGAGTCACCTTGTGCATCCTGAGCTGAACTTGAACTAATCTGGTATTTCATTCTTTGATAAAATGATCTTAAGATTATTTGGCTTCAGCGCTGTAGAAGGCTCTGTTCAACACAATGTCAATGTTGTCTGAGAGTCAGCATTCTGTCATCCTCACAAGGACAATACAAACATTTTGATGTTCACCATGTTCAGCATCTTAGTTTTGCACCAAGTGATATACACAAGTGCAGCTGAGGCTTATGGAAATAGTTGTCCCAACCCAACTGCCAGAAGAAATGTTTGCAATGAACGTTTTTTGCAAACAATGGTGATGCTCAAACCTTTACCTTTCTTTATGATGCAGCTTTACGTTTCTTTAGGTTCAATTTTCAATGTTTAACTTGTGAGACAGCTGTTCTTACGGTCTTGTTTGGTTTAGGTCCCAAAAAAAAGGCAACTTTAGGTTAGGGTTAAGAAAAGATCACGTGTTAGCTTAAAATACCTGTTTTGGACCGTTAAAACGTGGCTGAGGATGTTCTAACATTGAATAAAAACTTTTTTTGTCGCCAAGAACAACTCCAGAAATTGACAACCTCATCCGGCCCACATACTGCATGGAGTAATGCCACTTGGGCAGTCTGCTACTTTCTTGTTTAAGATGGGCCAGTTCTAGTTTATTTGATATACTCATGGCTGACATCTGCCAATTCTATGGCCTTCTTGTGACTCAGCTCCGGCAGACAGGAAAGGACCGCCCAGGTGGCATTATTCCATGTGGTATGTGGGCTGGATGAGCGTAAATGGTTTTGCTCTCTGGGAGTTGTTTCAAGCTCATGAAGGCTGAAATACAGTAACAAACTGCGATTACTGACTTGGCAGCCTTCTTGCCTGGCTGTCACTTCACCACCATGTCCTTCACCTCCCAGCATGAAAGTCAAGTTATAAACACGCAATGTGAACATTATCCATCCATCCATCTATCCATTTTCGTCTGCTATTCCGAGGTTGGGCCACAGTGGCAGCAGGCTGAGCAGGGTATTCAAGACGTCCCTTTCCAACACAACGATTTCCAGCTTTTCCTGGGGAACCCGGGAGGCCAGATGGGGTATATAATCCCTCCAGCAAGTTCCAGGTCTGCCAGGGGTCTCCTCCCAGTTGGTGATGCCCAGAAAATCTCCAAAGGGAGGGGTCCAGGAAGCATCCTGTCAGATGACCGTACCACCTCAGCTGGCTCCTTTCAATGCGAAGGGGCAGCTGCTCTTCTCTGACCCCCTATCTCGAAGGCTGAGCCCTGCCACCCTACGGCGGAAACTCATTTCGGCTGCTTTTGTCCATGATCTCATTATTTTGGTCACTGCCCAGGGCTCATGACTATAGGTGAGGGTCACAAAGTAGATCGACTGGTAAATTAAAAGCTTCTTCTTGGCTCAGCTCCCTTTCACCGCAACAGTCTGGACAGAACGGCTGCTGTGCGATGTCACATCAGACTGCGTTTAAACCATGTTAAAACCCTCCCATCCTATGATCCACTGTCCAATAATTTGTGAACATGGTACAAAATAAATTCTCAAACTCCTTTGTTTGGGAGAGGGGCTCACTCTGCCACTGGAAGGGGCAATTCATCGTTTTCCAGCCAAGAGCCATGGCCTCGGACTCGGAGCATTATTTTTAGAACATTATCTATTGCACAGATGTCAATATGGTGTTTATGACATGAGGCCATCAAGGGAAAATTCAAATGAAAAAAGTATTTATGAGTCTCGCTCCCTGTAGGCAATTGTTGCCACACCAATGAACTGCTAAATGTGCTACTTCCAGTGGAAAACACGAGTATTGTATTTAGCCAACAAGCTTAGAGTGTTCGGAACATGATGAACATACGGATACACTGTGGGGAGGTGGATTATGCTGCAGGACGCTTGGAGTATTTGCATTGGCATTTAGACATCTGTTTTTCTCATCTCTCTGGGTTTCAATTGGGATCCATTGAAACGATTGTAAGGAGGTGATTACAGCTGCCGTCCCCTGCATATGGTCAAGATATAAGCATTTCAGAGACCTTTTATCTAGCCTTCAAGGGGTGAGAGTTTGAGGCTGAAAACATACATTTTCAGCACAGTATTCCATTTACAAATCACCATTTTTGGCAGGTTCAAAGTGTCCACTTCATGGGACCTTTAGGGCCACCCAAAAGCCCTCAATTGCTAAACTGTGAAACTGAAAACAAAATGTGTCGCTGTTAGATGATTGTATAAGTGTCTGTGACGCTCAGTGTGACAGCTTGGACCATTGAGGTTGTCGCTGGCTGACCTTGAATTCCGTCTCTTCATGCAAGATAAGAGGTTGGATGGGAGCGGCAGACAGGAGCAGCACTTCTGGTCTGGCTTATCCTCTGCTCTGTGATGTCTGCTGTTAAATGACCAGTTAGCCAGGATTTTTGTCCCTGCCAGCATCAGCCTTTAGCCTGACAGGGAGACAGCTCTGAATCAAAGTGTTTAATCATCACAGTTATCTCAGGCAGGTAGCGAATTTTTCCCCTTTGTGACTGTAGCAGCATCATTAAGCAATAAACCTGTCAGCAGGCCACATCTTTTGATCGCCAGAGTTTTGCTGAATGCATATACACAATGCCGCACATTTATGTTAACCACACCGAGCTCTTCCTCTGTCTGATGTGGTTGGATTGTGACAGGGTGGTTTGAAGCAGAGGGAATTTTGTTGCAAGCTGATTATTATTACAAAGGCTTTTCTTTTCTGGTTTGTTGTTGACCGCAGAAACTTTGATACAAGCCAGAATAAAGGACATGCCTTTCAGTCATGAAAAGAAAAAAAGAAAAAACAAAAAAAAATAACATGTATTAAATGGCTTTTTAAATAAAGGAATTTACACCCTTTGGGTAGATAGCTTTAATAAATGCAAGCGGAAACGTCTAAGTGTTTTGAATTTTTTTTTTCCTCCCAAGGGGGGCTTGAATTTACAGAGTAATTAGTTGAGTAGAATACACCCTCTAATTTACCCCCAGCCCATCCTGCTCTCCTCTGCAGCAAAGTTTACATTTGGTAATGAATTAAGAGCCTTGCGCTATTAAAAGGGTTTTTTGCTGACATCTCTATAAGCTTAAGATAAGCTGGGCCTAAATCAAGAAAAATGCAGACCAAGCACATTGCAGTCCAGGGAAGTCTTAGCGAGAAGAGCTTTCAGCGGAAGATAACAGTAGGTATATTCGCCTTTGCATTGCCCATAAAACATCCTGGTTTGTCCTAATTTGAAAATGCTTTCAGAGGGACTCCTGTAAAATGAGAGGAATAGAGTCCTTTTATGTTGCTGCTTCATATAATAAAACACCATTTTTGTTAGAACGATTTAAAAATGTACTTTTATATCTCAGACTAGTTTAAACAGATTTTCTGGCACTTCATTTAAGTGAAGTTTAGCTCAAACGCTTCCACTGTGAGTTTCCAATAAAAATCTACTGCTGTAGTGCACTTAGTGTTATATAACTGGAGTCTGTTTCTGCCACTTTCTTCTTCCTTGGTACTGTTAATACTGTATATACCCTGAGGATGGAAGCCAACAACAACAAGAACAGAGTAAATGATATTTGTCTCCTATTGTGTTGTTCTTTTTTTTTTTGTTTTCTCCAGGCCCGGCCCTGAATGTTACTGTCTCTCTACACGTACTGTCTGTTGACTCCACAATGCTGCACTGTATGTCCATCGCCTGCAAAGAGGGAAACTTCGACGTACAAGCTGAATTCTGACAGCCGACATCCAACTTGTTCTGACTGGTCCGTCCCGTGGTTTTCTGTTTGCAACATATCTCTACGGCATGAGGAATGCGGCATGTACGCACAGCAGACAGCTTAAGGAAAGGGTTCGTTAGAATAAATCAGTGAAAGATGAATGTGAATTAGCTCCACTGAAGGGGTCAATAATGTTAATTACATTGGGAACAAGCAGAAGTAAGAGTGCTATCTTCAGACTCAATCTGCCTTGAAGCCATGACAGCTGGTGGTGAAGGGTAGTTTCTTGGCAAGTCACAGGTTTGATTCACACAAACAATCAGTCTGAATATATCCTTGTTAAAGTGTCCTGGGGCAAGACACTCAACCTCTATTTGTTAATGTGTGCTCTGGTACCTCAGGCCACACTTTAGTTGTGTCACTGATGAATGCAATTAGTTAGTAATTGTTGTTTTCGTACACAGTGTATAGTACATCCATTTTTCATAGTGCAACTTTCTTGCAGTTAGTATTAAATAAATCAATGTTCTTTTCTGTTTTGTCCCAAAAGGACAGGACAAAAGACGTGTGCCAATGGATGTCAATCAAACTGCGACCTTGGAATGCCACTGCCAATTCAACTCAGGAAGGACAAAGTTAAATGGCTTTATAAAGATTAAACGCATGATTTTATTTTTGTTCGATTTTTCAGATCCCCGACAAGCTTTTCTACTAACATTTGTTTCATTTTATTTTTTGCAGTTTTCTATGCTTCCAAATGTTGTCTGTGCTCTCCATCGAAGGACAAGAAGTTCAATCAATTGCACCCTCAAAGATCACACAAATGTAGTATTCAGTATGATATTTGTTGTGTGTACGTTTGCTATTGAATGCTCAGTACCTTTAGTGGTAAGGAAAGGAGCTTCAGTCTTAGAACTTGACTGCCTACTGAGAGGCAAACTTCTGAAGTGTGGATCATGAAGACGCCTGGAGGATCTTGGAAGAACGACCATACTGGTGGTATATTAGACAGGTCATTACGAAACAGTGAGTTCTTACAAACCTAGTGAAGCAAAGTCACATACATAACGTAACGTGAGTCAGGTTGGTACAGTTAAAACTGAAGTTACATTGTTTTATGTCTAACCTAAATTGAACCATCGTTCAGTTTGTCTAATATGTTCAAAAAGTCTGACAATAACATTTTGTATTATCAATATTGATATTTACTGAAATGAATGTAATTCACCAACAAAATAGACAACTTTCTTATGATCCAAAGGCAATCACGTAGCATAGCGATAAGCTTTTCTAACAGTCTTTATTAAGTCATGACAAGGCCATTCTTATTGTGCTATCGCATCCTGGGTAATGTTACACACACAGCACTTAATGTCAACATCAACAGGTCAAGTCACAAGTCATTAACTTCCTCAACTCCAGTTCACAGTGATTCAAGAAAGTCTCTGAATCAAGAATATACCAATGAATCACGTGATTACTTGTATGCAAAAGCTTATCAGCTAGGAAGTTAGCAGCTAGCTGGCGAACATTGTCAGACATTTGCCAGATAAAGCGCAATACTTCTCGCAGGATTTGGTGGAGACCAAACCAGAGCTACGCGGAGAGGTTCATCATGTGCTGGTAGCGCTGCGATGTAACAGCTTCATGTTATGCTGAACTTGCTAACAAGTGTGATGAAACGTTTATGTCAAATTGAACTTTGTTTCTGATGCTAAGCAGACAAAAACGACATTAACTACACAACTACAAGTGCGGTCATTCCTGCGCTGAGGACAGTCTGTCACTGTTTGATATTCCAGTGTTCTTAACTGTGCAGTATGAGTGTGTCATCATTGTTTGTAATGCTAATGAATTCACAATTGCTCAAGGATGAACACTGAATGTCACCAAAGAAACTGTTGAAAAAAACATATCGAATGTATTTACTGTATTAGCCAGCGTCAGGGAAGCTGCACTGTCCTTCAAGTCGCAGAGATCCTCTCGGTTCCAGCAGCACTGACCCGTCTGCGGAGGGGCAAGCGATAAAAGGATTTTCAGAGCTCAACAGAGGATAACATCATCCTAAGACAGTCCTGATAAGGTTTCATGCTCAAATGCAGCTCTTTCATTGCACTGATGCAACACATTGAGGATTACAGTTTACTCACAGTAGGGAAGCCAAAAAGAGAGTCAATATAGTGTTGTGTAGGAAGGGCATAAATTAAAAATCATATCCAATTCCTTTAAATACCGTTATAATTGGCATAAAAGATGTAGAATATATTATATATTAATATATTTCGTAAACAGAATATTTCAGTTTACAATATAATATTTAATTATGTTACACAGTATGCTCTCTATTGGAGTACTGGCATGATTATTATTAGCTTGTCATGTACTGTTTAAAGATGTAATTTGTAAGATTAGGCCAGAATTCTAAGGCGGCTCCAAAAATATAGGGGGCAGCACAACGGCTCCCTTTTAAACTCTTTGCTGTAGCTATATTTGGCTGTAGCCAGATGCCATGATCTATTTAGCACAGTTAGCCATGGAGCTGTCCTGATTCTGCCCTGACCGTGACCTCGGATCACAGGGGGAGTCACCATGGGCATTGGGTCCCAGCTCAACAGCGCTCAGCGTCTGAGAGAATGTGGCTGGACAAGCGACTGGGACTGAAGACGGCCTCGGAGGTCAATTTGACGACAAGGGTAAGGAGGCAATTTATAGCGGCTCTGAGCAAGACAGCGACGGGTTACGAGAAAGCAGGGCGGACCATGTCAAGAGAGCTGTACAGTGAGCGAGGACGGATAGAGTCGGGCACTAGCGGCGGTAGCCAGAATATTTTGACATCTTCCTCTGTGAATTGATGATTTATTTTGACCAACCCAATGGAGACTGTGGAAAGAAAACCCCAAGACTACTTGTGAGTTGAATTTTGTTTACGTCAAGCGTGAATGATTTTTACATGTTTTACACAGTGTAACCGAAGCACGTAATTAAAGGAACTGATGAAACTTGAATTCAGATGGCGTTCGGTCTTATCTCTGTGTTAAGTAAGGAAATAGTTGTAAACATATTTACGCTCTTGACGGTCTCAGTAGGGAACATGTCAATCACATAATCTCCCAGCTGAAACTACAGAGGCTTCACATATGTGCTATCCTCTCTAGAAACAGGTGGTTTTATGGGACAGGACCAGCCTGAGCTACCTGGTTTCACATGCTAACTTCAGCAGACATCTCTGCAACACAATACATCGAGATTAGTTTGACACAACGTCAGCAGTGTTGTTTCTTCACATTTTGTCTAGGTTTTTAGTTAATTCTAGTCTAACATTTTCATTAGTATACCACAGTTCTGGCTGTATCTTTCATAATGCCCCTTTAAAGATGCAGTTAAGCAGTTGCGCTCAAAAAGCTTTGCATCCAATTTAAAAGCAGGTTACAAATGAGATGTAGATAACGAGAGAACATCTTGATATGTTCTTGATTATCATCTTTGATATTTGGAAAGGAGGGAGATTTTATGCAAGAGAATCACTAACCATTTACATACTTATGAAACAGAAACAAAATGGAGAGGGAGAAAAGAGGAGAGCAATTTAACCTATTTTCCCAGTGTTTCATTTTACGTAGATATTATGAAATAACCTGCAGCGAGCACTGATTATGTGACTCATAGCGGATATGGTGTCTAGACATTGAGGCTAAAATACATCCAAGGCACATATCACTGTCATTTTGACAACATTTCAGGGACCATATTTCCAGATATAGGCAGCATATGTTTCATTTAAAAACAAAGTCATTGACGCTGTTGAGCAGTACTGAAATATAACCTTTCACTTTACAGATAAATTCACCCTGGGTTTTGCCTGGATATCTGAACAAGCAAGTGATAATATGGCACTGTATTGGTATCACAGGTGCCACAAGTATTGTATGTAAAATAACTAAAAAAAAAAACTAAATAAAAAATGGTTCCTGTGATATAATATTGCTGTACGGTACCATTAAATTACAGCATTTCACTGTTGTAGAAACTACAATAATAACCACTACGACTACTAATAATAAATAGGGACATTTTTTAAGATGCTTGTCCAACCATTAGTTCAAACCTCAGATTTATACAAATAAATGAAACAGTTAAAAGGAAAAGCAGCAAATCCAACACTTGATGAATTTTTTTTCGTTGCTTTTTTGCACGAAAACGATCATTAGACCAACATGAATAGCATCCATTATTTACACATTCGGAGGGTTTTTTTGTACACGTGACTTATATAAGCTATTACACAGATCTATCAAGATTTTGAGATTACACTGAAGCAGAGAGGGGAGAAGGATGTATCCTGATTGCAGCGGCTGTTTCAGCGAGTATCTGCACAGTGCCGTGCCATCCTGAAATACTGTAGTGTTTATCAGTTAATGGTATATTGTATAGTACATTCCTCCGCAAGATATATAACCCTCCTGTTGCTTTTGCAAGGGCAGCTCATTCATGTTTCTGCCGCGCTGCTGATTGGTTGACCCAAACTGGCGAGGCTTTGCGATTCACATAACCAACATGTTATGTGAGCCAGCAGCGTTATGTGAGCGGGAGACGTGTGAACAAGAGCAAGAAAATAGCTGATTCTGACTAAAAATGTCCCTGGATTTGTTTCTTGGCTCTCGCACGATGTTTAGTCACTGAAAGGAGTCTCAAAAGTCACTAAATCTGGTAAAGAAGTTGCTAAGTTGGCAACAGTGGTGCTTGGTGAGCAAGAAGTTGATTTAGAAAATCGGAGCAATGATAAGTGGATACAGTCATGTCTGTTTATGGTCCGTCGTGAATAACACTCCTGCCTACACATAATACCTATCTTCCTTTATTGCCAGGCACAGCAAGTCTGTGTGCTGCGATGTTAGTGTTGGGGTGCAAGTGTGCTGTAAGATTTTTTTAATTTTAAGATTCAGTTTCTTTTTTAATGTTTACCTCTGTCAATCAAACTAGCACAAACTGTGATCCACGAAACAGTGCTTTCACAATTGCATTGCAAATGCGTTTCGGAAAATGTACTTCCATGTATTTGTCTTTTGTATATGCATATCTCACACAAACACACACATCATATGTATGGCTATTTTGCTCTTTGCTGAATGTATTTTTGAGACCGTCCTGGATAGAGCTTCCGATCAAGGCATCAAAAAAAAGTGCATCTGCAAATTATGGAGCCATTAGGGCCGGCGGCAACCTCCAGGGTGGAGAGATGTAGCATAATGGGGAAAGTGCAGTTCCTCAGTTGGCCACTAGCTTCTAAAGCGAGTAAATCCCCAGAAGACCCCATATTAAAACTAAAAATGTTGACAGCCTGGCTCAGAAAATGGAAATTCAATTTTATGTGACTCAATACTTCAAATGATATTAAAACTTAAATTTACGAATAATCCGGGGCATGGACACTTTGAGTGACAGATAGCTGCGACCCGTCTACTTGGCATCACCTCAGCCGACGGCAGTCACTAACCTTGACCTCTCGGATGTTTTTTGGGGCATTGACCCCTTTTGGAAAATTTTAATTCAGTTGTCTAACAGATGTCTTTCTGTGCAGTTAACTGGACAAAGCTGATGGACATGGGCCGGTGTTTAACGAGCGACTCTGTTAGCCAGGAGCTTCCAGAGGATGCAAGAGTTTGTTGTTTAAAACTTCTGGGATTTGAAGCTAGATCTATCGTCACTCTTGCCTTCCATAACAGTGAGACGGACCAAAAATCTTTTATGTCGATTCATATTTTCATTTCTGAAGGTTGAATTTTCAGTTTTATCTTGACAGTGCTGTGCTTATGCCACTTTTAACCCTGTATTTGTCACCTGTGGCAACAAAAGCATAATTAAGGTTTTCTTTAGGGAGTGCTTGTGTGCGGTTGGGCAGGATTACAGACGTGGTTGACTATAGAAAGCATATTATATCTGCAAACATCTACCCTACTGAGGGATACAGTGTGTTCTGCTAATGGGTCATGTCCATCACAGAATTCATGATCCACTCCTGAGACTCTTTTTGATTGTGACGTTCTGGATGATAAGACCTGTGGGCACACATTCCATTCCGGTCTTTCAGCAGATTTTGTTTGCGGTGATAATAATGGTCAAATGACTTGCCTTATTCTTCAGTGTTTGCCTGCCTTCCCATTATTTGATTAACACATAGTGAACAGTGATTTGGCACCATAAAATGACAGAATGTGAACAAAATCTTTCTTTCTTTTGATTTTGTGGCCACCTTCATTGAATAGACCCAGTGATGTTTCCCTTATGCCCCAATTAGTCCAACATTGAATAACTATTTTAACGATGATTTTCTACCATTTATCCAACATCCAGATTTTTGTCTGTCAAAGTTACCAGCTAACTGGAGCGATGTTTCGACTGTTCTTGTTTGTTTCATATCATCTCTGCAGGGCTGACATGCTTATCATTAAAAATGATGCCTTTCTGTTGCTAAAAAGAACCTGTTTTTGTATTTATAACAGTCAATACAGTGCATGGCCTTGGTAAACTACACTACCTACCAGACTGGATCAAATGGAATAGGAAAGCAAGGACTCCTAATTACTGCCTTTAATATTTTGTTTTTGTTTTGGTCCTTCCCTACCTCAGGTTATGCATTTTGATATATAAGTTCCTTTTATTGTTTTCTTGTTTTGCACGGCGCTCATTTAGCCATTTTGTCCATTTCCAGAAATGCATTTCCATAAACGCGCAATCACAAAGTCTGTGATTGTCCACACTTTATTTGTTTGTCCTTTGTTTGCATCATTATTTCCCATTAATGCACAGATGGATGCATTAAAATTAAATTAGCATGGCCTCAGATAGGCGCGGGCTAAAAACAGCAGCTCCCGTATTCTCCTGCAGCTTATTATTGCAAGCTGTCAGGCCCTGTGTTGTGGGGCGATACTGTAAAATTGTTTTTCTAAGGGAAATGCTTTCGAATTTAGAAAACATTTATGTAATCCTTATTTCATTTGCATATGACAACGTGTAGTTTTGCAAGAGTGGGAGTGAAATCACTTCACGAGATGATTGCGCGCTTCCCTCAGGGGTATTCAGAGCCCGACTCCTACCCCGCCCCGACCCTCTAATGGGGGAAATAGATTGATGTCTTTGAAATGCCCTCTAGAGTCCCCTTTCTTTACCCTGACGGGATTTGATGAGAGTGTGCACTACATGTGACTTGAGATGCAGGCTTTTACTGATGGTCACGGCACCTGTGTTGACACCAAACTATTCATTTAAGTGAAAATGTGGGATGTTTTTCAAGATGTTCCTGGCCAACACAGTCTGGTGAAAGCAGGAAGCAGAGATGGATCCTGCAGCATATCATTAATCTATGAATGAGCGTACATGTTTTTTGCTAATGACAGAGAAAGCAAAGCCCTGGGCTTATCTCGCTGTCACCCACTTTAGGATCTGCTGACTTTGCTTCATGACTTGTTTTCCCCCTTCTATTCTTCAGCTGTAAAGGGGCCGGGGAGACGTTCTTGATCCTGAGAGAAAATTATCAATAAGCTGCTCAAGGAAACGTGTGATTGTTCACCTTGTACTGTCAGCACGAACGGTATTTAACCTTATGAGGCAACACATCCGTCATCAGTATTGCATGTGTCTTTTATTGCCGGTGCTCTGACTGATGTTACCACAGACCTTGTTAAGCCAACAGTCACATGTCAAACATCTGAAAATAACCTGTGATATACCTAGAGACTAAACAGCCAATATAGAACTGAATCTCAAATTAATGGCCACGAACAGCTGAGAATTGGCCTGTGTATAAATGGACACTACAGTAATAATCCCCTTTAGCTAGCACCCTGTCAGATACAGTTTCCTGTGTGTTTCAGCGTTGCAGCAATAAGTGCCAGTTTTAATAACAGCATGTGTGTCTTATACATGGCAGTCTCGGTTGGACATTTTGTGTCTGTTGTGTGGACGCTGGTCTCACCTATGACAGCCTTTGGCTCTGTCTTTGTGTCTGCCTTTTGTGCCCAGCGTTGCCTGCCGGGCTTTCACACCAGACTGCGACATTCATGCTGCAGAGAGATATACTGCACTTTTATAATTAGCTGGCAACATTGTGCAAGCATATTTATTCTCTAGGTCAATTGCCACACATAAAATGCCGGTGTTTGATTACATCAAATTGCAACGATATTAAGACAGTATATTCTTTTTGTTAAAGGTTCGACTTACTTACTGACATATGACAATCACTCTCAATTGAAGTGTTACTGACTTACAGCCCTGTGCATTTTATAATTGGCTGTCTGCTCTTGACGCTGAAGTAACAAGCAGAAGTAATTATGGCTCTTGACCGCTGGCAGCGAGGAAGCAAGTGATGTGATGTTATTATACAGCAACAAAACGTTGAGCTTCAACACAGGAGACTGCACTTGACTTTCCATTTCCCACCAACTGTCGGTGTTGGTGTCAGCTAACCAGGCAGCCGTTCCCTCACCCTTATCCATTTGGTGATCGTTACCATGATGAGGAATGCCGTTAACCTTAACTGAGCAGCGATTGGAACTAAAAAACCATCGTTACCTAAGTGTAACTAAGCTCTTTTCGTTTGGTTTTTGGTGATTTGTAGATCTATAAATGTTTCTGTACAAGACAGCAGTACTTGGCCCTTGAGCAATGCCCCCGCCCTTTTTTTTGGGGGGGGGGGTACAAACAGCCCTTCTAATTTGACTGGCAATTCCAAGGTCTTTGCTAATTTTATTGCATGATATAAAAATAACAAATTGCCTTTTATCAACCCAATCACCAGAATAACTGTAGGCCAAGTACATTTCTGCAAGACCACAGATAAGTTGAAACTTCCTTTTTTCCTTTTATCATGCAATGTTTCTTTAGGTAAGATTTAGATTTTTTTTCTGTGGTTATGGTTAGGTTAGGTCAGGGGTGGGGAACCTATGGCTCGCGAGCCAGATGTGGCTCTTTTGATGACTGCATCTGGCTCGCAGACAAATCTTTAATAATAAAAAAAAATAGCGTTAAAAATCTAAAACATTCTCATGTATTTTAATCCATTCATCTCCTACTATTCATGTTCATGGTCGCGGGTGCCTGGAGCCAATCACAGCTGTCCTCCGGGACAACCCCAAATTTTTATTGGATAATGCGTAACGTACACGGGTCGTTGTGAGGTCAGGAAGTAAACTTCCCTCCTTTTTAAGCAAGTAGTCAGCTAGCTAATTGCAGAAACCCTTTTACCGAAGAAGATGGCTAAAAGAAAAAAAGATGAGGAGTATCGTACTTTTCTGCAGGAATGGACAGAGGAATTCGCCTTTGTGGAGAGAGCAAGTTCTGCAGTGTGTCTAATATGCAATGATAAAATTGCATCGATGAAACGGTCAAATATAAAGCGGCACTTCGACACACGACATACTACATTTGCATCGAAATATCTGGCGGGGGACAGCAGGAAGAAAGCATGTCAAGAGCTACTGTGCAGAGTACAAGCTAGTCAGCAGCAACTCCGTGTTTGGACCCAACAAGGTGACTGGAATTCGGCTAGCTTTGCTGGTGCTTTAGCAATTGTGAGAAACGGAAAGCCATTCACGGATGGGGATTATGCCAAAACATTCATGCTTGATGTTGCCAATGAACTTTTTGACGACTTTTCGGATAAAGACAAGATAATCAAACGAATAAAAGACATGCCTCTGTCGGCAAGAACTGTTCACGATCGTACCATCATGATGGCAAATCAAATCGAGGCAACACAGGTGACGGATATAAATGCAGCACCATTCTTCTCTCTCGCTTTGGATGAGTCAACAGACGTAAGCCATTTATCCCAGTTCAGCGTGATTGCAAGGTATGCTGTCGGTGACACACTCCGTGAGGAAAGTCTTGCTGTTTTGCCTATGAAAGGGACAACAAGAGGGGAGGATTTAATCAAGTCTTTCACTGAGTTCGCTAAAGAAAAAAATCTACAGATGGATAAACTTATTTAGGTGTGTACTGATGGTGCTCCGTGCATGGTGGGGAAAAAACAAAGGATTCGTAGCGCTTCTTCGTGAACATGAAAAGAGACCCATCCTAAGTTTTCACTG
>CAEMYA010000029.1:4901297-4986091 GCA_903131615.1 Diplodus sargus
TACACAGCCTTTTACTACGAGCCGAGAGGAGTAGAGTATAGATCTCTTTTAGCTCCTCTTTCTGTGATACTTGAGCTGTTTACAAGGTTCATTATTGCAAGGCAAGTCAGTTCAATTTATAAGGATTGAGTTAAAATACCCTCTGCAGTCCTTTGACAAACTCCATTCTGGGGGCAGGTGGTAGAGCCATCTATTTTCATAAACTGCAGTTGCACCATCTCTCTGATTCGCTTCAATGTTTAGGCACAATCGGCACGTGTCATCTACTAAGCTAATCTGGGATAAAGTGTTGACACGTATTAACTGGTTTCTCGCAGTTTTACCATTTTCATCCTCTCTGCGGATTGGCCTGTGGTCACGGATCTCTAATTTTACCGTGCTTTGTTCTTTGGGGAAGTGAAGAAAATCGTAAACTGTACTTCTTTTTATTGTTTGACGTGAAACATCCAAAAGAAGCATGGAGCTGCTTGGCACCGGCACTTGATAGCACTTGTTTTCAACCAAAAGGAAGATGTGGCCATTATGGTGGCAGGAAAGTGACATCTGTCTGCTCTCATCTATTTGTCAAAGAGGAAGTTACAAATGGTGGTGTTGTCACGTAATTTGCAGGATTTGTGCTTTTCTGTAGCTGGAAAACAACATGGGGGGATGAAGATGAGGACTGAACACCATTCAGGCCGAGGAAGGATTTTGATTATCAAAACCTAAAAATAATGTTACATTTACAAAGTGAATAAAGACATATGTTCCTGATACTGAAGCAAAAGTTGACAGATTTTATTTTTGTGTCACAGTTGATTCTCTCTGATTGTGCTACAGAAAAATAACACTGAGTCACATTTGCTTCGGCCTAAAAAAGAGTTGACATGTTTCAGAGCCATTTTTTGAACAAACAATATCCTGGAATTGTGTAGATAAGTCTAAAATATATACCAGCCACAACAATATAAAAGACACCTGTCCAATGTTATGGCCCCCCCCCTCCCCCGTTCTGCCATGGCTCAGTCAAACATGGTACCTTTAGGGATGTCTTGTGGTGTCTGGTAGTTCATTGCAGACATCCTTTGGGTCCTGTGGGTTGCGAGGTGGGGCCTCCATGGATTTGACTTTGTGTGCATCTCATGGATCTTCAATCGATTGAGATATGGGAGTTTGGCTCTGGCTCTGCGTGCCTCATGTTCCTCCAGTCACTCCTGAGCATCCTTTGCAGAGTTGTGGGGCATATTGTCCTGCAGGAGGAACCACTGCCATCAGGTTTCTGTTGGTTTGTGGCAGTGTGAGTGTTACATGTCAAAGTCGCATCCACGTGAATGCCGGGACCCAGCAGAGAGTTGCATTATACGAAAATATCTTTTTTTCCCTTTTTTTTTCGCATTGATTTCCCTATTTTTCACATCTTGTCTATTGGCCATTATGCCCATGTTGACAGTGTTGGAGGATCAAAGATAAAAAGGTGTTTATTATTTGTGTCTCATTCTCAGTGCATGGCTCAAATACTTGAAAGAGCATAGTATAAGAGCAGAATGGCAGGACACATGAAGTGATGGCTCAGGAATGGCCATTTGAAACAGCCTTCAGGTTAGATTTTGTCACCGATCAAACCATGAGTAGTCTTGCAGACAAGGACAAGGGCACTGTGGCTGGGGACATATAATAAGTTGGAGCTGCAGAGGTACTCCCCTTGGAAATGTTGAATGTCAAACACTTGAATTGCAATTTGCGCCTCTTCTGCATACATTTATGTGAGACATATCCATTTTGTCTATTTGTGTAATGGCCAACACAAAATTCAGGTACCAGGCGAAAATTGCAAACATGACTTAATATAATGCAGTATATAATGCATTCACTGTTGCCTTCATATTCATTCTCCTGTAGATCAACCTTTCTCACTTAATACTATCCCTGCTGAGGGACGCGCGCACATTAGGCACGATTTAATCTGCCGTCCTCTTTTATGCCTTTGTTCAGAAAAGTAACCCCTTTAAAAGCGCATGGGGCATCTTTTGATGCCAGTGATGAATTCATTTAATTTCAATTCATCAATCCCTGGGCTTGAAAAGTTCATGTGACCAGTATTTCACAGAGGTGGGAGTAAGTCCGATACATGCAAGTCATAAGCAAGTCACAAGTCTTAACTTTCAAGTCTCAAGCAAGCCCAAAGTTACTATTGATGAAAATCAAGCAAGTAAAGTCGAGTCATAGCTAAGGTCAAACAAGTCACAAGAAGTTCGTATGAATGTATTCTTCATATCTGTAGACACAGTAAACAGAAGAGAATGGTTGGTCAGTAATATGATGTATGTGCATAGTTGATCAATTTTAGAATTGTTTTTCAAACCCATAAATACAAGAATAAGATTAGATTAATATCAACCCTGGGACTGCAGCATATTGCACATCCTGACAGCTGAAAATATTACTCTTAGGTATTGTATCCCCTCCCCCTCTATAAAAGGAGGCTGGAAATCACAGGACATGTCTGTTCTGTACTGAAATGTGTGTTTCTCTTCGATAAAACACATTCTACATCTCGGAGGCGGAGGGAGAAGCAGGTCCGTGCACGAAAAAACAAGTGCGTCAAACCGAATGTGTGCAGATACGGTGTAGTGTTGGGCTGTGAGCCTACATTTAAAATAATGTCTGTGCGCACTTAAGACACTATATCTGAAACACACACACGCTTTAACCAAGACAGCGACCAAAATCACCCAGGCATGAAAAAAATCTTTGAATCCAAATGTGATGATTTTCGGAGCTCCCTCCATGCTACCTCTCCTCCTCTGATCCTGTCAGCCACAGTGCCACTCTGGCACGCAGCGCGTCATACAGTGGCAGAGGGCAAAGAATCAAAAACGAAACTAACGTCTCAATATGTGAGAAAAAAAAAGAAAGAAAGAAAAGCCAAGACTTTCAAGTCATCTGTGTCAAGTCTAAGACAAGTCTCAAGTTATTAATGCCAAGTCAAAGTCGAGTCGAGTTTTTCATCAGTGTTAGTCAAGTAAGTCTCAAGTCCTCAAATTTGCGACTCGAGTCTGACTCGAGTCAAGTCATGTGACTCGAGTCCCCCACCTCTGGTATTTCAGCACGAGTTTTGATCACTTTCCAAACATTTCATGTTTGTTAACCTATCCAACATATGTGTTTTTTGGAATGGGTTTTAGAAATATCGAACATCTGAACTATGTGCTAGGACGCAGCACGCTTTGGCCATAACTGATTAAAAAGGTTGTCAGTGGTGACTTTCATGCTAATTTAGGAACTTCAGCGAGGTGTTTAAGGAGTGGACTGGTTACAGTGGGACGGAGAGGCTGAGTGGACTGGTTACAGTTGGACAGACAGGCTGAGTGGACTGGTTACAGTGGGACGGAGAGGCTGAGTGGACTGGTTACAGTGGGACAGTTGCTTGTTTTGTTTTTTTCCATTTAATGACAGATTGCAACAATTGCTTTTGATTTGTACACTGTCACCAACTACTTCCGAGGGGGACTTGTCCCTGTCACCCCCTCGTACTTGACACCTGTGTCCATGTAGTTTGAAAAGACAACACTTCAGAAAGCTATGCAGAGTCAGACAGTTGGCATCAAAGTACTAAGGGATAATTCTTCTATCAAAAAAACCTTTCCAATTCGGCAGTCCGTGCACACACAGAGGAGACGGGGTCATGCTACTGACCAAGGAAATCTGATGTTTGCAAAGAGGTGAAAATCCATAGCAATTTTCATGAACTACCACAAATCCACTCGAAGTTAAAGGCCATCGAGTCAAGCTGTGGTGAAAGATGTGCAGCCTGAACTCTGATTCTGTTTTTGTTTTTTTTTTGCAGTATTTTCATCCTCTAAAGATGTCAGAAAAAAAACAAAAAAAACAAACCCACACATCCACGGCTCAACATTTTAGCATTTGCCTTCTATCAGGAAGCTGCGCAGTGAGTTGAAACGACCATATGGCAGCTTTCCCTCCACTGCTATTTTTATGTCATTGCTTTCACAATCACAACATGACAGGTATTTCTAATCCGCGACAATGACCACTGATTAACACCTATTAGCTGCCCACTCTTCTGGCAGTGAATGCGTAACAGGATGGAGAAGAGAATGCTACTGTGTTTTATTACCACAAACTGGTCGCCTGAGAGAGGCAGATGCCAACTGTTTAGTTGTGTTATTTTTTTTTTCTTCACATTTGAATATAAAAAAAGAAGTGTATTCATTTCCTTTATTTAAGCACAATCCATGAGTATTGGAAATGATAATTTTGCAGTACAGAGCTGAACTCACTTAAGTTTTGTTAATCATTTTCGGGCAACTAAGAGGGTTTGGATGAGAAGATTGGCACCAGACAAACGCGATATTGACCTGGGAAATTTGACGATGCGTTAACTTTGTTGCCATGGTGAAGGTGCGGACGACAGGCAGGCCTCGAAATTAATTTGGAAAACATCACTATGCTCGGTTTTGTGTGCTTTCTGTTCTGTGAGTATGAGCTTCCTTGAGGACGCACATTCACAACTAATTACTCAAATGCACAATGTTGTTGCTCAACAAAACAACCTTTATACGGGCGCCGTGTCCACCGGTGGTAAGGTCGGCAGTTTGATTCCCAGCTCTGGCTGCATGGAGAAGTCTCTGAGGTACTGAGCCCCAAATTGCTGCCGACGGCTGTCCAATTGGCGTGTATGTGGATGTGTGAAAGGCTAAGCATCGAAATATCACCGGGCAGGTCGACGCCTTAAATGGCAGCCTCTTCCATCCCCTCAGATGTCTGTAGCAATGGGTGAGTGCGGTATCTGTTGTTGAGCACTTTGAGCAGTCAGAGGACCAGAAAAAAGGGCTGCATAAAAGCAGTCAATTTCCCATTCCATTTAACATGTGATCCTACTCAAGGAAGAGTAAGACACAATGTAAGTGACCTTGACATTTCGCTTTCCCCTCGTTTTCTATAATTTGCCTCAATAATGTTGAGGTTTGGTGAAGTCGTTTTTCTTTAGCCAGGATGGTCTTTACAAATGGTCTTGCCATCTATGTAAAAAAAAAAGCACAAAGAAGACTGTACTTCTCAAGGAAACTTAAAAAGGTAACATTCTAGTGCCAAATTCCCATTAGCTTAACAGAGGAGCAAAAGAAAAGCATCTTGACCGGAAATGTCACTAACTGGCACGGTATTTGGCGGCCCAGGAAAGAAGGACTCTGCAGCCGGTGATTAAAACTGCCCAGAACGTTATGAGTAAATGAGCCCCTTTAGATGCAGACCCATAAACCGATCATTATCTGATTTATGGAGTTACCCGCTAATTCAAGTGGTCCCCTAAACAGCATAATGCGACACATTTTATCGGATAAAAGCCGTTATCCGATAAACACACCTAGTTTTCTGCCCAATATTCCGTACACCATTGAACCGTTTTTTTTTCTAAGGTGTAAGGAATCCCGTCAAATCAGATTGTCATCAAAACGTGCAAAACGTGATTATACCCAGTTATCGGATTACTGTGGTTATGTAAACAGGTTTATTATATACAACACATCGGTGAAGTAGGGTAATTCATTTAACTAACTAACTCATTTGTGTGTGCTGGCTGCTAAACCAACGTTCCTGCTCTAACTACAATTACGTAACGTCAATTTAAATGTATCTGCGGTGAGATAATGTCTCATTATCATTTGTTGTTTACACTTGACACATTCTTCAATTATTGCAGCTCAGCGGCTCCAAATATTTGGCTTGCAAGTGTTGATAAAATCACAAAATTGCCAGCAGAGCGAGACTGAATGACGTTGCACCAAAAGCAGACACAGTTCTCACACGTCTATTCTCAGCTCAAAAACTGCACGAGTGCTTAAGAGGACAGCGCGTTTCCTTTACTGTACTTATGACTGTAAAAGACCTGCCAAAAAGGCAGCCTTTGGCCATTCCCAGCATTCAAAATTCAGACGGCACAAAAACCACCTTGGACAGGTCACTACTGCACAGCAGGACTGTACTGATTAAATACATAAATAAATAAAGAAAACATGAATATGTGTATTTTCCCTTTGTTGCTCTGGGGTGTTTCATAAAAGCCGCTTTGCTTGGATTTTCAATGCCTTTGAACTTTTTTTGAAAATCAAAGCAAACACAGTCTCTCTTTTTTGCTTATTGCTTTAATCTAACCTGGCAGGTAAGTCAAGCAAATTAGCATTTTTAATAAATAATTCCTAAACAGTAATTTTAAATGCATCTAGTTTGCCAACTGTGGCTTCAAACTTTTAATCAACCTCGTTCGCACATCTAAAGAGCATCAAGTGTGGGAAATAAAAACTACTTTTAACCCCCCTAACAACAGTTTTGTATTGGCCATGAACAGAATATTTAAGGTCAAGTGTGTAGGAGTGTGTGGGATGTATTAGAAGGAAGGGAATATGATATTCATTATTGTGTAGTCAGTAGAGCGTGATAACCTGAAACTATGAATCACCATGCTTTCTTTACCTCAGAATGAGTCTGTTCTATCTACAGTGGAGTGAGACCTCTTCCATGTAGTTCACCATATTGCACCCCCAATGTTTGTACAGCAGCCCCAAATGGACAAACACTAGAGAGGGCCTTTTGCCCTAATCTGAGGGCATTTAAGGCACCTGTGCCATCATGGCTGTCTCTTAGTCTCTCCCTGGTAGTTGTGTGGGCTCCTCTGACTCTGAGCTGCTCTCTCCCTCTTTTGCCTGGTCATGGTGGTGTCTGCATCTATGAATGAATCAAAGTATGTGGTAAACTGCTGACACATGATGTGCAATAAAGTGGTACTAACAAACCTGAACTTTCAGGCTCTTTTATAGTTCACCTCCAATGTTGTGGGAGCACATTGTTAAGCTGAGTTAGCCTGTACACCTTCTTATAAAGGTGTGCAATTTTAACTGTAAGCAGGATATAACTGAAATGCCAATCACATGTTTTTATCACTATTAACTCACCCTTTTATAGTTTATAGGTCATTAGCTGCTGTTTTGCTTTGCTCTAGTTTTGCCTTCATTGATTTGTTTTTGTTGTACATTTCTTATATGATTAGTATAGATCAACTGATGTTTTTATTGTTTGTAGTAACATTTCTTTTTTTCTTTCTTTTTAGTGGCGTTAGTCGGCTCATAGTGGAGGCTAGGCACGTTAAAGTGGAATCATAGGAGCGTTTCTGCTAACGACAGCTGCCTGCTCATGCTGGAAAAAAACACTCAAAGTTGCTATTCGTAAAATTGTGTCAGAGTTCTCTTTGGGTTAATCGCTCTCTTTCATGTAGCCATTTAATTTATTGTTTATCTCACATTACAGTCTAATTACTGAATAACACTGGTAAACAGAATCAGTTTAAAACTGCCCAAACTACCTTCGCAAGGAAAAGCAGCACTGATAGCTATGAAAACCTCTGACAGAAGGAGGTAATCACACATTCAAAGGAGGACTTCAATATTTATGAGGCGATGATGCAATCAGTTAACGGATAAAATTGTGATTGGGTTCACATTCATGCCAACGCTGACAGCTTCATTATGACGTGAGTCACTGAGTTAGCTTCAGCTGTTCTCCACACGGATTACAAAAACGGAGAGATCAGAACATGAAATGCTTCCTGCGGTGTCCCTTAGCTGGAAATACAATGCTATTTTGGCAGGAGGCAGTCTTCCCTGGCCAAGAAATCTGCTGTGTTAAGCGGTGCCCACCACCCCTCCAGGCTACCGGGAGTTCCTCTGTCCTGTTAGTTTCAGAAAGAAAAACAAGCGCACACTGAAAAACAGCGCACATTGGCATGTACTTTGTTTGGATGCAGGTATTGGCTTGTGTGTCATCCCATGAGTGTGTCTGTGTGTCTTTGGCGTTCTGCTTGTGTGTCCCACTATTCTGAGGTGCTCGTGTATATGTGTAGATTCCTGCGAGCCAAAAAAAGCTCTTGCCTTTTGTTTTGTCTCAAAAAGCTGGTGACACTCTCTAAAGTGCAGCTACGAAAGCCTAATGTTTATACAGCACTAACATTCAAGAGAACAAAGGACCCCCTGGGGGGGCTGCTGCCTGCTCTCTGGCCAATATAGCACGCAGATGAGTTGACACCTGACAGCCGAATAATGCAGAATATTACCAGCAAAAGCAGGCACTGAGGATGATGCTTTTTAAGGTAGGTGAGCATGTTTATGCGTGTTTAAGATGTTAACATTTATGAAAGATACGGGGCAAGTTGGGCTGTCACATCTGTCTTTTCATGGTGAACCGGATAACTGCTTGAGAGAGAAATACCTGTAAGGACAGCGCAGAGAGTCTCTTAACCTTGAAGCAACCACGTCCAAAAGAGGAAAAAGAACATTTTAAATGTGAATGAATGAGCCATCCTGGCAAACGAATGGGACAGAAGATGGAAAAAAATATATAAATTCATGTTCAAAAGATGGCGGCTCCAACAGTCCTTTACTGCTGTTTATGTCCTCCGTGGAAGCACAAAGAAATGATTCCTGCACAACATTCAGACTGTTTGTTTTGCTAAGAAATTGACTAATTTGCTGTTGCCACTGTAAAAGAAAAAGGGGAAAAAAAAAGAAATTCCATCTGCATCCCTCATTTGATATAAACATTGTTTTATTGAATTATACAAGTGCAAATAGTTCCATTTCCCCTTGAATAAAGCATTTTGTGTACACACCCGTATTGCTATTTTTTCAAGAATTATTTGCAAAACCACATTTCCTCCCCTAATTACAGACATCAGTCTCAGGGGGATGTATGTCGGGCTGAGTATTCCAGTTCATGCTCAAGTTGTGCACACTGATCACTGATCACTGATGGCCCATCCACTGTCTATGAAATTATATTCAAGATTGAGAAGCGTGTTAATGAAACGGCAATCACAGGTTGAGTGCATTTTGTTGTCGAGGTTTTCTCCAAAGTATTGACATCTTGGAACAACGCAAGACATCAAACTTCTGAAGACACAATTACTTTGACTGTAATTTACTATTCACTACTTGATTATGGTAATGTCTTTGATATGAAAGGCATTAAGTGTGTCTGTGGGGATGGGAGAGAAGCGGGAGTATGAATGATAATTCTTTGTTGGGGAATTAGATGCACATAAGAATAAACTAATAGGCTTAGAGACGTATATTCTGTCAACATGTGGATGTTGTCGTTGATGCTGCTTGAGAGTAACAAACAAGGGACCAGATTTATTCAAAATGAATGATAAAGTGGATTGATTTACCAGAGGCGCAACAAGACAATGCACTCAAGCTTCATTACTTTTTGAGCAGCTGAGAGATCCTGCCCTCACTCAGGGCAAAAGTGCCATAGACATAGTCACTTCTTCGCCAAACTTCTGGTTCAACTTGAGTTTCTGTGTGTGTATCCCATCAGCGGTTTCTTCTCTGTTTGTGTGAAGTACCATCTTCCACAAGTTACTTTTTTAAGTGGTACTAAATGGTAGTGTTTTGTCTTAGGCGTATCCATCCTTAGAATCTAAAGTATGGAAGGGGAAGGCTAACAACGGGATATGCACACAAGAGTTTGATGGTTCGCAATCGGTCAGAGTCACTGATTTGCATGTCAAAGTCCACCGGAGCTGAACTCCCTCTCCAAGCCAATCTGCCGATTGAGGAGGTTGCTTTAAAATGTATTTATTTTGGGCTGAGATGTCGCCTTGATAAATGTTGGGGTGCCTGAACCCTCCCAACCCGAGACTGAATTGATAACCCGCAGAACTTTGCTAATTACAGTAAGTAGAGGCAGAAAACAGCCCTGTTTGCTGTGCAGTCAGTGAGCTCAAAAATCTAAAATCTAAAAATATTTGCCAAACCTGCTGAGTCATGAGGTGGTTGATGTGCAGCAGGCAGTTTGGGAGGGGGGGTGGTTACTGGGAATGCCATCCCCCTTGTTAGAAAAATGAGCAAAATGCAACATTCCCGTCAACCTGCCTTCCGCCCTCTTGATTGCTGACTGGCTAAGGGTGTGCAGGGACGGAGGGGTTGTTTAGTTGAATATGACAGTCTGGTCTGCCTGACTCACCAATCCCTTCTCTAACTGAGGTTTGTGGTGGAATGTATGTCCCCGACCATGGCTCTGAAACCAAAGGAACCAAAACCAAAAAGAGTCAGTTGTCAGTTTTTGGTGAAAGAGAAGAATCAGGTTGATTAACCCTGATAAAAATGAACAAATCTTACTGGTGATGTGGAAATGTGAATGGGCAATTATAAGCCAAAATTAAAAAACAGAAGCGAAACCAGCAAGTAAGAACAAGTTTAAAAAAAACAGACAATAGGACAATGAGACAGGGAGTGTCTTCTTGGCATCCACAACAGGTGCAAATTTTGTGATTTTATTGCACATGGTAAAAAGTTTTAAATCTATTGCCCTCAGGCCTTGGGGAGCCTATGCCCTCGCCCATAAGTAGGCAGCTCTAACTCTGAATTTAAATGATGGCAGGACCTTAAAAAAGGTTTGAGACTGAGGGCTGCTGCTTACAGATAATCTTACAAGGCTACCTTTTATCGACTTGTTCAATCAATACCAGCCCAAGAGACCAAAGCATAAAACAGAGTTGACTGAGATACTTTTACAAGTCTCAATTTTGGTGCTTCCCAGGAAATACAGTTGATGGTTATTTTGCTAAGATTTTTGTTGAAAATCAAGTAACCAAAAAGCTGGAGTCAAGAGTGAAAATGCTTAGTGTGTTTTAATCAAGATAGAGCTGCTTTACACCATGGAATCCATTGTATCCTCTATTAATAGCACAGTTCGACAGCAGTAATTTAATGCATACATGTCATGTCTCAAGCTGTAGCATCCCTCAAGATAAATATTGAGACAACTATAGTATGGGGACAGCCTTCCATTCCGACACCCCTCCATTGCGAAACACCCCCACTCCGAAACACCACTGTCAAGAAATTAAACACCGCTATCCGTGGTGCTGATGTCCACTTCCAGCCGCACTCGCACAATTCTGAAGTGGGTTAAGGTTAGGGTTAGTTCGGAGTGGGGGGGTTTTGGAATGGAGGGGTTTCCCCAATAGCTTTTTCGGAATAGCGGGGTCTTTGAAAAAAAAAAATTACAATTACTTAAAGTCTATGTTCGGAACAGCGGGGTTTCGGAAAGGCAGGGTGTAACCCTATAGTATAACAGCAGCTTTGTCAAAACGTCAGTTTGCAACATTGATTTACTTTTTGAACCAGGAGGCCCAGAAGCACCAAAATGAGCTGACAGATGCAGATAGCTACCATTACATTCTATATCGAATTGTTTTTGCTAGCACGTTAGCAATCACTTCCCTGCTTTCCCTTCTGGCAGAGACACAGCAGCATTGTCATTCATTTCCAAATCATGTTGCTTCCCAGCTGATGAATGCAAGTCCAACGTTTCCTCTTTTTTGGTCCCCGCCTGCTCCTAAGCAGCAATCTCTGGCTCTTAAGCAGCTAAATGTTCTATTTTTCTGACTAGCTAATCGCTAAGTTAGCGCTTGGCAGGTTGTGAACAGTTGGTTTCTCGCAGCTTGTTTTTGTGAGAACAGCTGCCTGCTGCTGTGAACAGGATTCATTAAAAGAAAAAAATCAGATTGAACCATGTGCTACATAATACATATTTTCTCTCTGATTCAGAGACATTACTCAGAGTCATTTGTGTCAGCCTTATAATTACCTTCAAAGGAATGCATCAATTCATTTCAATGAAAGCTTTGTTTAGGTGGTCAAGGTCAGTTTTACCTTTTCCACATAAAGTGAACCAGCCTAAATTGTAGGAGGCTGTTAGAAAGTGCATGGGGCCAATTAATTTTAAATGCTGAGTGAATGGTACGTTTACAAGACCAACTTATTCTGTTGCAAGATTTACTTTTAATCACATTATGTGCTGCCTGGTACAGACAATAGAGTAAAGAGACTAAGTCATGTGAAGGGTAAAGTTTATGCTCACGCTTTAGGTATAGACTGACAGCCCTGATAACCCATTTGTCATTATACTGATCGGTTCTTTCCTCTGTTTCCTATCACAGTTGCAGGGCTGGACTGGTAATCTGGCATACCGGGCATTTTCCCGGTGGGCCGACAGTCCTCAGGGGCCGATGCTGTTGGATTTTTTTCCTTTTTTTTCCTAAGAGACCGGCCCTCAATTTAGAGGGGGCAGCCCATTGGTCCATCTTTAATATAGACAGCGGACTGAAGCAATCAGAATATAGTACGACAGCGGCCCCATCTTCTCTGCGCTGTCTCCTGTAACTTCTGCTAGTTTCAAAGTGTTGAGCGTGAGGAGTGACAACATGGACCAAACAAAGAGAAAGCAAGGGGGTGCGGAGAAGTTGCGTGCTAAGAGAGTGAAGAATCTCAATGTAGATGCTGCAAAATGTGCGAAGATCACAGACATGTTGGCTGGAGGGGCTGCTGTAGCCTGACAGCAGTGAACCATAGCAACAGCAGGTTGAAGGTGAAGCAGCGGGCAGGAGAGGAGCAGCCAGAGATGCAGCTGACTGACAGGGACAGTGTAGTACTACCGGTAAGCAGGTAGTAATGGTTACAGGCTTAAAAATCCGTGGGCCGGTCGGCTTGTAAATTTCAGGCCCGCTAAGAACTCTAATTACATGAGAATGATGAGCAATGGCGATTGATTAGTATTGACATTAATTGGTGTTGCACCTTATTCTGATAAAACAGCAAACGGTCAAGGCTGCGAAGTGTTGGATGAGCAGCAAGTGTTCATTCTAGGCTCCATCATGGCATTTTAGATATTTAGGTTAAAGGTGTGTTGAAAGGCTGCATAGTAGTTTGAATTTGTAGCAACCCTCTATGCTGTGGTTAAACATGTTTTAAAAACAGATTTTAAAACTGTTAAATGAGAAGTAAAAGCTTTGCAATTTAAGCATTACTAAAGAAAGTGTAAAAAAAAAGTATAAAAAGGTTGCCCACATTGAATAAGAGTAGCCTAGTGTCAAATGCTTTTAAGACAAGTTGCTTTGCATGAGTTCATAAAGCAGCCCTGTTTTTAGCTTGACATAACAATGTTATAGCTTTTTAGGAGCACCTTTTAACCTGAAGAATTAGAATTGAGCTGCTATATTAGGGAAATTCAGAAAATACATTTTAGAGATGATTTCAATAAAAAGGATAAAAGAATCAATTGAACTACACAGAGCAGACAAAAGTGGTGGAGTTAACAATAGACGCTAAACTTCTGATATGTAGGATGTTGATGATGCATTATTCTTGAAATAGAATACTTAAGGAGGTATAGCTATGTGTTTAGTAAATTTACTTATTTGCTCTCCACAATGATTATTTGACAGACTTCTAAAGTCAGCAGGGGTGTAACATAGTTGTTTATAGGATTTGTGAGCGTGTTTTCCAGTCAAGTGAGTAAACATATGCACACCTCACCACAATAATTAGAGTTGGGTTTGGGATAATGGTAAAATACATTCCTTCGGGGAACACATACATCAATTACTAGTCGGTTGTGCTCCGCTAATTATGAGGGGCCGGTCTAAGCCAATAATGCCAGGGCCGATTTTTTGTCCCAGTCCAGCCCTGCACAGTTGATATTTAAAATACCAAATTTGCCCCTTCTCTTTTAGTCAGTCAATTGCTAGCATAGTAGTGGTGATGTTGGAGATGCAGCCACTAGAGATTGACTAGTCGGTTTGGCTGACTGAATTAAACAAATGGACACAGACAGACAACTGCTGTATGTTAATGGTAGATGTGCAGTGGCCATACATGTGTGACAGACTTGAATTAATGCCCTGTTCTTCAATGTGGACTAAGCAAGACTAACAATACATCAGAGATTTTTCATAAAGTAATTTTCCATCCAATGAAATACCTTCCACGAATCACTCTGGCAACAGGGTTATAAAATAGGGGCTACCGCTAAATCTTTGTGGTCCCGGGTTAACTTTAAACATTGGAACAGCTGTCCAGGTTCTGACAAGTGTGGCATTCAAGTCATATCCAGTCGCACATAGCCAGACCTCTCTTATCTGACCCGTTTACATTTTATCCCCCCCACAGGTTATCTAAAATTGCCTCCTTACCCCGGGAATATGCACAGACATTAATGGTTTATAAGAGTGGCATTTAACAGTTTAACAGGAGGAGTATTCCTGACCATTTCAGCCACAGAACAGCGCATCGTCCTCTGAAAATAGAACAGATTCCAAAGATGTAATACACTAAATCACATGTTTCCAGATCTTGTGTCTTGATATCAAACACACAGCTACTGCTAGCTTTTCAACACAGACCAAAGACCGTGTCCTTCACATTTCTACAGTGACCCTATTTTACTAACGTTACAAAGCCACTGTTTCACTGTAGCTTATCACTTGAGATGGTGGGAGCGACAAGAGAGACAAGTGCGAGGGCCATAATGTTTGGGTCAACAGGTCAAAAGGTAATACCAAAGGTTGTTCAATTTTAACAGTGTTACTTAAAATATTAAAATATTATTATAAATAATAATTTGCCTTCAAGGCCGTCAAGACAAGGGCTTGGAAATTGTTTCTATTTTTTTCTTTTTTACTCTGACGACGGTGATAGGTTTTGGTTTCTTTCTTGTGACAAATGTACTTTATGTAAGTTCCTTTGGACAAAAGCATCTGCTGAATGCCCTAAATGTAATGTAAAATACGAATATGGATGACTTTGTTGTACCTGTCCAGCTTCTACCAACCCAAAAATAATAATAAATGTTATTAATGGCTATCAGCTTTTTCCTTCTTCCAAATATCTTGCTCAAGGACACTTCGACATGCAGCTCAGCTCAGCTCAGCCCGGAGCTGGGATTTGAACCAGCAACCTCCCAGTCTCTAGCCGCTGAGCTACAGCCATCCCTATTTTATCAGCCTTTAAAATTCCTCTATTAGTCGGTGTTTAGTAACCACCAGGAGAGCACAATGGAATATCCTAATATGACTGCACTCTAAAGATAATGCATACTGGTTTGCTCAAATGTTGGTAGGGACAATTCTGACCTCCCCAAAACAGTGGTTCCTACCATCTGTACACACTATGCCCTTGGTATGACAGTCATGCCATAACATACTGTGGTACAAACAGAATCAGATTCTTTAGCTAAATTATGCTGTTGATTAGACTGTATCCATAACAACAGCAAAAAGCTTTCAGATAATAGACAGTGCTATATCGAGCATCAAATGGAAGAGGCTCTGCTCATCCACATATCTCCCTGTGCCAGTTTTTTTTTCCTGACTTGACAGCATCCAACACTGACGTCTGAGATAAGAGCTGTTTTCTCATATAGAGAGTCATCCGTGGAAACATGCCGTGTTTATGTTTCCATCCTTTTATCCACTACTGCTACACTGCACCGAGACTTTTTCCCCTGCACAAAAGCATCTTGAGAGAGCTACATTTGAAGTCTCATCATCTTGCAGTCCTCACAGGACTCTATTCAACATTAAACTGTATTAAATATTTCATTGTCACTTGCACTGTCATTGACACTGAGTTATGGCTTTGTCTTGACAAGAGTTTTATACAGTGCCTCATGCGTGGCTACTTGTTCAGTGTCATCCAAATTCATTCAATATACTCAGACCTATTACACTGTAGGTCTTTTATGTACCACAGGTATGCAGTGCTATGGACCTGCCTGGGACTGATCGACAGTAAAGTTACAGTTAGAATAAAAATAGGGTGTTTGTTTGATTTTTGTACGTCCGTGTTAAGTTTAAAATTGGTATTTGTTGAGTCAGTAAGACAACTGGATGAATTATACTCAAAAACAAATACTGACCCCTGCAGACACCTCATATGTATAGTTGTTCTGGATACTTCTTTCTGGAGAGGCTACATGTACACCCTCTGATTTTACATAGCACAAATGTTAACCTCATGGTAGCGTTAAAGAAAAAACATGTACAGCATGCAAATTTTGTGTCAATCCATCTGGCAGCTGTTGGTATTGATATTTCAAACATTCTGGTTACCATGATTATTTGTAAAACACTTTATTTTAATCACCCAATAAATGTTGAGATATTTCAACAACTTAAATTGCCTAGATCAAGGTTGTGGACCAACGCAGACAGACCGACCAGCAGTGCCTTCTCTCGAGACGGCTAAAATAGTCCTTGCACGAAGAGCTCACAGTGCAGCCATAAAAGCTTTGTTCCCCCAAGAAACTAGGAAGGTTTTTTAAGTGTATCCACCTTTTCAAATGTCTGTCTGGATTAGTTGCATCCTGTGGAACAACAGAAATAGCTAAAAGTCAACAAAAGTCAGACAGCTTTGGCTGATCTGTCCCCTGACAGAGCAGGGCTCTGGTTTTAGTTGGACTGCTTTATGTCTCCAGTTGTCTTGCACAGACAAGTAAAATAAATGGGTTTGCATACGTCCATGTATTTACAGAGCACACAGGCCTTGACAGCAGATGTCAGGCAGCTGTTGCTGTATTGCTTGTGCTCCTCATATTATGAGGCAAAAATAGACAACGTGTCTACTCAAGAGTCATTATCTGGCATTGGCAATAAGATTTCAGCAAACAAAATGTCATCTTTTGCAGGTAACACTTTCAGTTGGTGCCCTTCAGTTACTTCCTTCACAACATCTGCACAGAGAAAATAAACGGATAGCAGACCAAAACCATCTGTGAGAATGGTATGGACAAGCAACGTTTGTAAGAGCAGACAAAAAAATCATGTCAAGTGGGAGGCAAGGCTAAGTGACACAACCACAGCAGAGATGAAGTGGAACATTTCAGAAAATTACAGTGAAGGTTTGGTACTGTGTGTATTCTAAAACAAGTGGGACGGCATTTCTTTTTTTCAAGTGTTTTGTTGCTCCTGTTTTTATTTATCAAAACCTACATGGAGGTCTTTGCTCTTGAAACTGAATAAGAGCACAGACTCAATATGTTTATCTTCCATTTTCAATAAAATAAATAAAAAGGAAAAAAAAAACAATTCAAAACACTCTGCTTTTCACAAGTTAAGAGATTATGCACCATATTTTAAGGATATAATCAAGAAATCCTTGAAAATGAAATTAGGATGCTATATCCACTGCCCTCCACTCAGTTTTCACTTACCTTGAAAACATTAGCTACATCAGAATACTGTTTGTTGACTTCAACTTAAATTTTGATACAATCTCATCCATTAAAATGCTAGAAAAATGTAACACTGAGGGCTCTGAGTAACCCACTCCAGAATTAGATAATGGACTTCCTCACAAATAGACCCCCGACAGTTCTGACTGGCAGTCACACCTCCTCTAGGTTAGAGCTCAACCCCGGAGTGCCCCAGGGTTGTCTGCTCAGCCCCCTAGTGTTCACATTAAATGCACTTGAGAGAGACAAGACAAGACATCTTGAGAACTCTAAAGTGAAGTATGCAGACAGCACCACCATGCAGGTGAAAATTAAGAAGAAAGACACACCCCCGTCAGCATCAGTGGAGCAGGGTAAGAGTATGAGGTCCCTTGCAATCACCATCACAGAGAACATTTCTAAACATCCAAAAAAAAAAAAAGGCTTTGCTTTTGAAGAAGACTGACAAAGACTAAATCCTGGTGCCAAATTATGGGAGACCTTTACAGAGGAGCAATTGAATGCATCTTGACCAGAAACAGCAGGTGATTAAAATAGTTCAAAACATCATCCTATTTACCGAGTATCAGTGATATTGGTGAAGTGAGATGTCTATGCAGAGCCCAAAGGATAGTAAAACCCAACAACCTGGCACCATCTGGCAGCAGAAGTATCTGCTGCTGTACCACCAGATTACAGATCATCTTCAATCCCTAGGCTGTGAGGCTCCTCAAGTCATCATTAACACCCCCATATAAAATATTTTGTCTTTTTTTTGTTTCTGTGATAGACGGACTCAAACTATTTGTCTTGTTTGTTAAATGACAAATAAATGCACTTTGTAGCCTTTTAATCTAATCACACATTTTCCCAAATGTATTCAGGGCTCATTTTAGTTAGTACATTTTTGTTACAACAGAGGTCTGACAGATTTCTTATTAAAACTTGGGTTCTATTCTTGTAGCAGTGACCACTGGCTCTAATTACAATTGCATCAATTACAGAGAAAACTTGGAGGTATATGGAGCGACAAAAAAAGTGTTACTCCCTATCTATCTTTACTTTTACCAGGGAAAAAGAATAACGAAGTTAAAAACCCAACTGTGATGTATTTAATCATAATTTAGATTGATCATGTACAAACTTTTATTTGTTATTACTGCTGTTTCAAATATATAAAACTGTCGTAAATTGTGTGCGGTAGAGGTATACTGATATATTGTAATGGCTAACTTATATTTAATCTTTAAACCAATACAGCTGCTGCGTCTGCAGACAGCATCTTCGAATCACTCGACTGCAGCAGTAACTGAGTTTGATAAAGTGCCGCTGACAGCTGCATTGGATTCCTCTTCCAAAAATCCTGTCACTTTAAAGCATCTTCCTGTTCGGGGACTGCAACATTCAACACGGCTCCCACTACAACAGCCTCCCGCTTATCCGTCTTGTCATATTACTCAGACTAACCGAATCTGCTCTCAAATTGAGAGTCAATAGAGATTGTTGAGCTGGCACAGTGGGAAGATTGAAGATTATTCACTTCGCTTAGCCCTGTCAACAAGTGCTGTTTGTAAGAGGCACAATCAAACTGGAATGTCACAATTCTTCTCTCAATGTCGGTGTAAAAAATGGTTACATTTTTATATCCAGTATGAATGGTGATATGTAGTTTTTACATACATGACTAATTTACTTTTTGATTGCTCGATAGATGTCAAAAACACAAGGTTCTTAAGGGAGAACGACTTTCCAGGTTGGGAAATATAACCATCTGAGGACTGGCCACCAGGTTATTACTAACCCAGAGCCAATACAGATTACACTGCTGTGCCCGAAGCTAGAAAAAAATTACCATGGAAGCACATAAGATTTATCTGGGCTGTTCAGGAAATAGAACACACTGTCTTGAAACTTTGTATATTTTGATAAATTATGAAAAAAATATATGATGATGATGATGATAATGATATTAATAATAAATTAATCACCTTCTTTCTTTTGAATGAGGGCGGTCTCCCTCGATTGACCAGCTGCCCCTGACCAAACTGAACAAAAGGTGGGAGAGAGTGTACTCAGTGCCCGTGGCAAAACTTTCCACGGTGGCCATAACATCTATGCACACAAAAATACACATGCGCACACACACAAACTCAGCCATGTCAAATTAATTACATTTTTTAATTGCAACGATTAAAACAGAATACAGATGCTTGTACCAAACCAATATTGCTACATCGCAGGTTTTCAGTGAATGTGAGACATGGATAGAAAATAATAGATGTTCTTTGTCAGTAGTTTCCAACCTTTTATCTCTGACACACTCCCCATTTCCAAATGGACGAGTTCAAAGTACCCCTTTCTAAATTTGCTAATTTATATGATAGAGTTTGTAAGCACTATCATAAACTTCTCTAAATCAGTTTCTGTTGCTCAGTAATATCTCACTTCCTATTAAATACTGTATATTCATATACAGAAATCACATATCAGCTATTTGTGCTTGTATGGTAATTGAAAGTGACACTCACTTATGTACTCACTTCTTTATTAGCTTCTACGCTGCTCACACTTTTCTTTTTAAGAGATAAAAATGAAAAAAGGAAACTTGTCTGCATGTGATCACAGCATTGTCTGCTCTAATTCAATTTATCAAACCACTTTATTTGGTAACACTGAGGGGTGCATGATTTATAATGAATTCATGCACAAAGAAGAATTGATTAATTTTGATTCATGTAGCATTTCATGAGCCATCAGTAATGCACAAGGATTAACAGTATCTCACGCATGACTTAAGAACAGTGACGTTAAAACTAGTCTGCGGAAAACGGGACAGGCCCAAAAACTGGTCACAGCAGTGCATACGCGTACATCGTGTTGTATTGATGACCAGGTCGCCAACTATGTGAGGGGCCACAAACATGATAAAGTCATGAAAAAGTAATGCCGGTAAATCATGACAACTACACTTCAATTCAACTGAAAATAAATGTGCACTACTGTGACCGGTCAGTTTATGGCCTGTCGCTTTAACTGCAGAAGAAGAAGAAGAGGATGGTAACATGATTAATAAATCAGAAGTCTTCATGCCTTTGCTGCACCACAGGACTTTCAGAGTCATGATATCGCTCTGCTCTTCACACTACACATCTCTCTTCTGGTCACCAGGGAAAACAGACATCACATGCTCACACACATGTGCCACGGGGAGTGGCGCAATTCAAGCAGTCAAAGTAGATTAGCAGTGAAAAAAAAAACAAGAAAGTACAAGAAAAAGAATATGAGTGAAACGTGAAACTGCCTGCTCGCATTGTGGTTCAGCAGGGACGACGCTGTTACAGACGCTTACAAGCTTACATGCGACTGCTAGTTTTCTCTAGCACGGTGAGCTGTCCCCAAGCTCCTGGATCGTGCTTTTAAGAGGTTCACACATACAGATTGTTGTTCACGGGGCCGATCTCTGGCTTTGTTTGTTGCCACTTCCAACAAACCTTCGGGGAGTGGGAGGTCCTGTGGCGTGAATTTGGCATTAGTTGTAGCATTAATTTATCACTCTTGAGTTGAGTCATGAACGGGGCATGTTAACTCTTACCCATTCCTGAATGTTCATTTAGTAGGTACGCAGGTGAAATGAATCTGTCCTGTTTCATGCATGAATTCATGAGAATAAATGTTCTTTTAAATCATTTCATTAACCGACCCGCTCTTACACAGTCCTTTGGAATTTCTATCATTTTTATTCTGATTCTTATTATCATTGTTATTATGTTGTTGTAAGAATCATCATATAGATTTTTTTCGGAACTTTACCTGCTTCGCACAGATTGGCAACTTTAACCGCCTCCGCATCATCAGCATCATCGCTTCTTGCATTTCCACAAAAGGAGGAACAGCCCATCATCATTGTTAACCTCAACAAAGATGGCCAACCTCATGAGGCAGTGGTTCTCAACAGGTGGGGCCCGCCCCCCTGGGGGGGCGCGGACACTCTCCTGGGGGGGCGCGAGTAGGCTGCAGGATGGGAGGAAAAATAAATCTGAAAAAAACAAAAAACAAAAAATCACGAAAATTCCCCCCCATGTCGAAATGCAAGTGGTTGGAATATTATAACACACAAACAAATCATCCTTCTGACGACTTTTTTTGTCAAAAGCGACTAGCAACAAATCTAGTGACTTTTACTGGTGTTATTGTCGACTTTTGTGGTGTTTGGGGACTCTGACTTGAAAGCACGTATCCCTCTGCAGTCACTGTGCTCAACGAGCAGCGGGTGCTGCTGTGAGTCCCTCCCCCGTCCAAAAGCACTCAAAGGCGGTCAGTCTCTCAGTAGCCTCGCGCAGCAGTCCCAGCCTGCAGTCAAAGCAGAGAGGAGACACACAGCACTCCACGTCCAGGCTGCAAATGAATTGCCGATGCACATGGCCGCCACCGTTCCTGCCCTGGCTTACAGAGCGGGTGTAAATATATTACCAAATTATAGCCACTTTTTAATTAACCGCAGGGTCCCCTTTATACGCTGGGTGCAGGTGTATATTTTGAGAAATAACCACTGGTTCCAAATAAATGCAGGGTCTAATTTATTTATTTATTTTTTAAATCAAGGAAGAAGACGTGACCACTGACACTGCTGGGCGCAACTGCAATGAACCAGCTTTGGGGGTCCCAGCTTGCAAAAGGTTGAGAACCCCTGTCATGAGGTATCAACCTCATGAGCAGAGCCGTTTCTTGCTATATGCGGTCTATGTGGGTGCATTGGCCCCCCACACCACAGGGACCCCCTCAAGTTGCAAGTTGAGGGGGCCCCTTGGGTCACTCCTCAATATCTGAGGAGTGACCAAACTACCAGAATGAGGAAAACAAGCGATTCCTGCATGGTCTCTGCAGCCCACCCACTGGTAAAAGGGCGCTCCTACAGGCTGTTCAGATTCAGCTCCTTTCGTTACGTAACTCCCTGAAAATTGCAGGTCTGCTCCAACACTCACCTCTTTTAAATCAAGACTTAAAACATTTCTTTTTGCCACTGCTTTTAGCTGAAGCAATTCAAGTCTTTGAACTGCATTATGACTCTGACTCTACAGTCTTGTTTCTTTTAAAGCTTTTCTATTTTAGCCTACTTTCTTTTTGATGTTTGTTTTTTGAATGTTTTTACTGGTCTTAAAATGCAATTCTTAATGTTTTTTAATGCAGTTTTTAATGTCTTTTAAATTAAATTTTTATGTCTTTTAATGTAATGTGTGTGTGCCTATAAAGCACTTTGAGTTGCCTTGTGTCTGAATTGTGAGCTAGATACGCAAATTGCTCTGTTGTTGGTCGTAAAAATCAACATAAGTGTCCCAGCTACAGAAGAACATAAGAGACAGTGGTTGCGTTTCGTTTTTTAATGACAACATGCCAGCTACGGCTCGTGTACGTTTGTGTGTGAGTGTGCTTACCACTTCACATTGGACTGCTTCTGTAACGGGGGTCAGAACAAAGCTGGCTTTGCCTTGACACTGACCCTCGTAGAAGGATCAGTCCCACACATACCAGACCCCGCAACTACACCCGAGCCACAGGTAAGCGTTGCCACGTTATGATAGTATTTACAGTTGCCTACGAGTATGGTGAAGTCAGCTGGAAACTGGCTAACTAGTTAGCTCCGCTTCGGTCCGCTATGCAATGGTGTTTGAAGCGAGTTTAGTGTTAATAATATAACGAGGGAGCTTGGTTGTCACAGTAAAAAGTCTGGAAACATGTGCAGACTGGAGACAGAGACGATGGAACAGTGTCCAAGAATTTGGAGACTGTGTTGGAGACAAACACAGCTTTCGCTACCTGTTAGCCATTAGCTACATGGTAGTAAATGTAACAACACATACGAACAAACTAACATCATTCAGACACACTAACCATTCTGAAACGTCCTGCTGCAGCCGCAGAGTCGGTATTTCTTCAGGAGCCTCTCCTTCTGGGTCCGATTCTGGGTCAAACTGGTATGGTCGAATGAAAGCATCTCCGCGAGTCATAGCGTTACGTCTACTATAAAACATTAGCGCATGCTATCGCTAGCGTAAGTGACATCATCTCCCTGAGAGGGGCGTGTAGCAGGCAAGGCAGGCGTTGACAGACGGAGCTCATTAGCATTTAAAGGTGCAGGCACAGAAACAGCCTGCTCTCAGTAGAGCTCACTTGAGTGACTTTTAGACAGCTGAAATTCAGGACCACGGATGGGTTTGGGTCAATGCATTTCAAATACAGTGTTGTTGGACCTCTGACAGCTGTGTGAAATTGAGGAAAAACAGAGACACTATACTGTATATTATAATGTTTAGAATAAAAACAGATTATGAATTTCTGCATTAGTGCAACATAACTCACTTATATAGTATGAATATTTGCTTAAGATCTACTTTGCTTGGTAACCTGAGGAGTTTTGTCTTTGCAGGAGCAAGGCTGAAATATTTTGGAGCCTCGTACCAGAAGGCCACCTTCAGCACCACTGGACCAGGATGTTTAAGTTTAAAAATGTTGTATTATCATTTTCTATCAGTTCAACTTGCTAGGGTGGGTCAACTTAAGATGTTTGATTTTAATTTGAGAGAGTTTTTTATGACTCTAGCCTGTTTTCCTCTTAAAATGTAATAGATTGTTGCATCTTTGTGGATCACCTAAAAGGGTTAGGAATCTATCCATCGTAGTTTGACAAAATAGAGGCCCCCGAACAGCATCTTGCATAGGTCCCCCTAAAAGACAGAAACGGCCCTGCTCCTGAGCGAGGACTTGGCTTTCTGTCAAAATATGTAGTTCTGCTAAAATGTGATAATCTAGGAGAGGTCACTTTGTATTCTGGAACACTTGCATTAGCTATCAATCAGATAACTTTATGCAAAACTAGCTCAGTGTCCCCATTTGCTTAAAAGTGGTATGAAAAAATGACAAGGACAGAAAGCTGAATAAGAAATTGTATAATTCATCTAATCTAATGAATTCACAATCATATTCATTTAAAACATAGTAATAAATATATTAATAGAGGACATAAAGAGAGGACATTTTAAGATATCCATTAAAATTCAACCAATAGCGAGCAACTATCGGAAGAACTAATTATTAATTAAATTACCCCCTTAAATTCTCCATTCTGTTAAAATTGTAAGCCACTTTGAGAAAATAAAACAAAAAAATCAGCGAGAGACAATGAGATGAACTGATAATGAATCAGCTGTTTGTTAAAAACTCTCTGTGTGTATTTTTCTTTTACCCAATAAGGAAATCAACTGTAACACTCCTAAAATGATAATCTCTTTAATTTGATTAAAATAATGACACGAGTAATAATAGTTAGTTGAGATAGTCGACAGTCTCCTGGGCACCACCCGGGAAATGCATCCCCCCTATAATATAACAGTGTGGGCACACTGAATGGTGAAGTCGGTGATGTTATGAACTGGGTACCTTCCTTGATTGACATGTCACAGAATCAAACCCACAACAACGCAAGTAGGCCTGACAGGAAATTTCAGTCCGCAACCGCAGGGCACAGCCTACCTTTACAGCCTTTTTTAAATTTATTTACTGCCTTTGACCTGTAACCATAGACAACATAAGCTTCTTCTACTAAATCCTCCAGCGGCACTGTGAGCACCACAACAAACACAATGTGCTGTGCGTCTGACCACTGCACCAGCATTCCAGATTACTATCTTCTTAGGGTTTTACAGTCTTATTTCTAAAAATCCCTGACCGATGGCAGGCCTCATTCTGCCCCCCGTGGCCCCTTCCTGCTCCTTCATATGGATGGCTCTGACAGCCTGAAAGCTTTGAAAAGCTCTTCTCAAAAAAGAATGAATAAAAGGGGGTCTGAACTAGCCAGATTTTGGAACTTTCTGAAAAACTGACAACCCAACACCCACCACTCCAAAAAGCAATTAGCCAGGTGTTCACAGGTGTTAAAAAAAAGGACAGAGCTTTGAGTACACTTCAGGAGTTGGCATGGACAGAGTTTTTATTCAAAGAACAAATGGAGAGAGTGTGTCCGAAATCCTAAAAAGTCTCCATACTGCAGCAAAACAGAAATAATAGTTAGAGAGTGCCATCCAAAAAAACAACTGAGAATGTCACATTGACTCCTGCTAGCATTTAATGATCTGCTACCTCTACGGTTAGTTAAAGGAATGAACATATGTTTAAATCAACAGTTAACATTCAGTTGGAAGGTAACAGTTTATTATACCCATTACTGATATATGGTAAATCATAATTATTTCACTGTTAGCATGATGAAATGCTTTACAAAAACATTGATCAACCACTTACAAAGTAATATTGTCACTCTACACGAGACAATGACTTAACAAATGGTTTAGAAAGCATTTAATTGTTAGTTTAACTATTAATTAAAGTGTAGTTAACTATACAGTTGCCATTTATAAATTATGGGTATAATAATGTGTAATTGTGTGAAATGTTTACCTTTTACGTACATTTTCCCATACATTTTAATATGTGTAAAAAATGTCAGCTTATCAGCTTTTTTTTTCTTTGGCCTTTTCATGATTTAATTTGATAGGACGGGCAAAGAGTGACTCACCCTGGGCCGGTGTGTCGAAGACAGAGGCCCCTGTTCATCTGGCACCACTCTGCCAATGAGATACTAAGGCGCCCCAATTTTCCATCATTTTTTATGGCAGATATGGGCTTCCATAAACCTGAGCTTAACCTTTACATTTTCTGTAGTCCGTTCATGATGTCTTGGACCAGCAAATAATCCAACATTATTCCTAAATTCACCATGAGCGCTCTACAAGAGTTTGTTCAACTGTCTTCATATCACAGTAGAAAATCAACAACAGACCCATCCCCCCAACCCCCCAGCCCTCTCCAGCAGGATTGCCTGATATTACATGCAGTGTACAATGTTATGGATTTGAGCTATTAGTCTTCCAGGTAGGACATATGGGTACCAAGTCTTTTCAAATTCTCAGAGCGCGTTCTTAAGAATAATTCTTATTCTCTCTTAATGCAGTTTCCGCCAGCTCAGCCTGAGTCCAACAGTTGGCACTTTTTTTTTCCTCCAAAATAAAAGCCCATTAGATAAAAGACGTTGCTGAGCTACCTGCCGTCTCCTCGTCTGTCTGATCTAAAAATCCACATCCAGAAGTCCTTCAAATTGGTCTAGTAACATTTCTAACAGTGTGGTGAGATTTCAGGGAATATCCAGTGTCATTTTGTCTTTAAAATAGTGCATATTATACAACACTTTAAATTGTATTAATCAATGTCCTGTATGCCCTGATGCGGTTGATCATAGATGGGGACAGGAAATATATTAGTTTTAGCCACCTCTCTACCTGTTTTCCGGCTAACAATGAGGTAAGCTCCCACCCAGTTTTACAGACCAGCAGTAAAAACTGATAAGCTAACTAATTGGGGACTTTCTCGAACAATAGACATTATAGTAAAGTTTTCCAGTCTGTCCTTAGTCTTACACTTGGCAGCACCTGATCGCACAGTCGTTGGCAGCCGGCCCAGGGACGAAGAATCTACTGACTGAGCTGCTGGCGTGATGGAGAGAGGGGAGAGCTGGGGTGAAGGGGGAGAGAAAGAGAGAGAAAGACAGAGAAAACGAAAGGAGATTTAAACCCTACCCTCCATCTATCTGGATGGGGGAAAGTGAGATCACTGGCAAAAAGAGATTGATGAGCTCCCTGCCTTGGTCAGGACCCAGCGGGGATATTGTGAATGCAGAGTTATGTGCTTCACAGAGTCTTCGCTACAGGGGAATACACCAGACTCTATGATCACACTCAAGGGTTTGATGCAAGAAGACACAGGGAATCAGAGCAGTAAAAATAAAGAAAGGGGCTTTTTTTCTGTTTAAGTAATAATCTATCAAACACATCCTTTTCTCTGTGGAGATTTTTTTCTTCCTGGGAAAGAAGAACATGAACATTGGATCCCATCTAAGAGGTTTCATTAGCAGTGATTGGCTTGAATCATCCTTGAACAGGATCAATCAGCCCAGCCAGTTGTTTACGGTGCTCCATCTCCTCGACACTCATCAGATATGTGAAATGCTGGAGCAAGGTGAGATGCAAAGGGTACATAAAGCTTCATTAGCGAAAGTTCGTCAATCATTGGCATTGGCAGGTGCTCTGCTGATAGGTTGGAAGAAAAACTCAAGCACTCTTTACCCTCTATGGATATTGATTGGACGTCACCGGTGGAGGTGACTGAACACACATAAGCTGAAAGTATGAGGAGGCTGGAAAAGGTATTAGACATGTGTCATTTCGGAGATTGTAGTTCAAGAGTAAAGTTCACAATGATGGAGAAAGTTTTCGCTCTTTCGTGTTGTCTGTTTTAACTTAAAAACCTCATCATCAATAGGAAGCAGATGTGCTGGTATACATAGCTGATCTACATCAAGTGTGCAGGTGGATGATGTCAGTGGCCTGAACCAGGCAGGTTTGTTTGTTTGGCTGATGGACTTGCATGTAGATTACTGTGTATACACACATTCTGTATATCAGCACTTAGCTGTCAGAGCTAACAACAGTATTTAATTGGTCTGAAACTCTTTATCAGTCATGCATGGATTGAGAAAGAAAGTATTCAACCATGTTGATAGTAGGTAAGTGGTCCCCAACCTTTTTTGCATCACGGACCGGTTTCATGTAAGACATTATTTTACGGACGGGGTGGGGTTGCGGAAATTAGTTACAATTATACAATCAACATGTCAACACAAAGTGCATAAACACCCAAAGCGTGTTCCTTTCTCCAGTCTACTCCTTAACTTACTAAGGTAAAATACTTTAAGGCCACCAGCATTTGCCGTCCCCAGCAGTTGCCACTCGCCGTCCCCACAGCTCCAGTTCAGCCAATTTATCAGCAAACTTGAAGACAGTTGCCAGTTATTTTTTGGGGTATACCGTCACTGAAACAGATGTTATTAAAAGAGAATCAGTTTTTCAAAATAAAACAACTTTCAGAGTATGATCGGCAATATAAGGGAAATTAAATAACATATTTATTCTTTCTCTGCTCCCTGGTACCAAGCGACCCACGGACCAGGACCAGTACCGGTACCAGTCCGCGGCCTGGTGGTTGGGGACCACTGCAATAGATGACTCAACTGCTGGTTCCTGTTCTCAAATGTGAAGATTTTCTGCTTCTTGCTTCACAGTTGTAAATTAAATGTAAATATAAATTAAATATTTGTGTTTTGGAATGTGCTCTGGACTCTTGGACTGATAGCAAAACAAGCAATCTGAAGTACAATGGCCCTTTTTGAATAATACATACAAACTGAAGAAATAAACAATTATAGATTAAATGGCAGATTAAATGTACTACAATAACTTTTAACTGGCTACGAAACTATTAAGTTATTGTTATTACCTGCCGCTGTCTGAAATGTTGAAAATGAAAACAATTTGTTTTGGTGGAGTGCTGAGGACAAATTGAGGTGTCTTGCGTGATAGATGATGATTGCTATGTTAGTGTTGTTCCTGGGACAAAATAATTAAAGGTCATATTGATAGAAATTTTATGTCAACAAATAATGTTTAAAAAACAATTCATCTACAGAGCTTGCAGAAAGGTGAGGAATAAAAGTATAAATTTTCCTTGAAAGCTTTGTTATGAGTGTTTTGTCGGGTCCAGAGTGATTGTTTATGTCTGTGTCAGAATTCAGAGAGCTTCTACCAATCCTTGTGAATCACTAGTAATGTCATTGGTATCACAGGGTGGTATCTGTGTATCATCAGTGATCAACAGTCTTGGTAGTTGTCAGTTTGTGGAAAAATTTAGAAATGGCTGGGTTTTACAGTTTGCGCACAGCATATTGTATTTCCCTAACGTTAGCAAGCTAGCATTAACAATGTCAACATTAGCTAGCCTTAGCAACGTTAACCTTTGCTATCTCATGTTATTTGCCTAACATTCATTTAAGTTAACATTTGCTGGCTAATGTTAGGAACTACATTAGCAACATTAGCTAAAGTAGCAAACTGGCAACCACTTGTGGGGCAGACTATTCGGAAAAACAGTGTGGGGGGGTGGAATCTTTGCTGTTTAAGTAATAACACACACCCATTTCTCAGTGGAGATTTTTCTTCCTTGGAAAGAAGAACAGGAAAATTGGATCCCATCTAAAAGCTTTCATGAGCAGTTGATTGGTTGAGGATCGCTCGGCACAGCAAGTTGTTTACGTGCTCCATCTCCATCATCCAGTGATATCAACAACATGTTGAATTTAGCTCCAGAGCCAATATTGCAACTGACCAATTACCTTTATGTGATGTCAAAGGTATATGACTAAACGAAATAACCAGAAAAATACATGCATGCTTTCAAAACCTTGTTTTCCTGAACTTAATCAAGTATTTCCTTTCCTAAACCTAAACACATAACAGAAACAGAATTCTGTGTAAAAAAAAACAACTGATAAGTATAATAATTATAATGATAATAATGACAATAATGATGATAGTGATAATTTGTTTCAACCAGGATACAAACCCTTTTCTTAGGGCATTTTCTCATAATCAGAAATGATGGTCCTGGAGTGGCAAAGCTATAGAGTATGATACAATACAACTTTATCGTCACTTCACAATGAAATTCAAGATGCATGCTGTAGAAGTTTACGCACAAATTAGACATCACAACAGTACGATTGGTCACTAGCAACGCTGGTCCTGAGACAACACCAACATGAATATCAGATACACTGAGGAGTCGCAAAGCCTGAGAAAAGAACCCGCTCTATAGTCTCGTACTACAGAATGGATACTTCTGCAATGCTAGATGGCAGCAAAAACAGCTGACTTGTTACATAACATTTAATTGGCCTTGTTACCCAGCTGTATCTTACTCTTGGGTGTTATTGTAAAGGGAACTAGGGAATGTTACTTTTTAAGGTTTACCTTGTTTCACCAACCTCATATTATACAGTTACATATTAACGTTACATAGCTAAAAATACATAAATGACCTCATTGTTTTGCATCCTGCAAACACATTTATTGAAAAGAGAACAGCTCCGCTAATTTCAGAACAGCTGCACGCACTAGCTAAATCTTATTTGTAGCTGCTTTAATTATAATGACATTTTCTTCAGTAGAATTCATGGTACATGATATCAGACAAAAATAGTGCACCCTTTTCCAACAGACACAGCCTCTGGATCACAGTGGTCATGTCGAGGAATAAGTGAGCTTTCAGGCCTTGCCTGTCAAAAGAGAGCTGAAGAGGGGGCTAAAGCACAGCCAGAACACCTAGTGAGAGAAGACTGACAGCTAAGTGCCGCAGTGAATCGAAAAGAAATAAGCAGGATAAGAAACAGTGCACATTCAGCCGGATTATCAGGTCCATCATGTCCGTCAAACCGGGGGTCAGAGCCGCAGTGCTCTCAGATGTCTCCGGCTTTGAAGGATCCTTGCAACAGCCCGTAGCCTCCTTGTCACTGCCGCCCAGGTGAGGCTGCAGTTGGGTGGCTTCTGCGATAGCTAGACAGCTCGTGAGCGGATGTCATGACTGCAGAGGAAGTAGGTCAAACTTACATCCCCCTCAGAGGAAGGTTCACGCCGTTTCACACCTTGATTCGTGAGACTCCGGCGTAAATGTTAGTGACCTAATGGGCCACATGCAAATTCAATGTGTGAATGACCTGAAGGTGCAGATGTCTTATGAGAGCAGAGTGTGGGGTCTTGATCTAAAGAGCATAAAATAAGAAAGTCATGGAGTTGATTGTGCCCATGGACCTCTGTTGCATGGCATACACTATACACCTCTTTTTTCCTCCATGTTTTTCTGCCTCTGTCTCCACAGCAAATCATCTAAAAAAAGACATAATAAAAAAAAAAAGAAGGAGAGATGGATATAGTCAGTCTGTCTTCCTGCCAATTTGTTCCAGTATCCCACTGTGGTTCTGTGGCAAAAAAAAATCCACTGCAACACACAAAGCATTTTCTCTTTAAAAGGACAAACCATTCAGATTTAATATTCCAAAATTTTCTTAGCGCTTTTTCGAGTGCATGTCATTATCTGAGTCCAGGGAGAACAAGCTATGGGTTCAGGGGTATGAACACAACAGCGCTTTCAAACCTGTTTTCTCTGGTGTGATGCCGTGAAAAAGTTGATAACCTGTCGCGTTGTCCCTGTTTGGTTAGTTTTCACACAGAGGAAAACACAAACCCACTGAAATGCATCAATAATGCCATGTGAGCAGATTCACTCCTCTCACTTTTTAGAAGTGTCTGGGGCAGGAGAGAGAAAGCAAACACAGGAAGAAGGTGTTCTAGGTTAGTGAATTAATCTGTGAGAAAGCATTCTCCAGGTTGTTGCAGTTATACAAAGCCCCTGTTGAGCAGACCACTCAAATCCTCTCTTTGTCAGCTGCAGGTAGAGCTCCAATGTTTTTTTCAGTGTGGTTTAATGAGGCTGGAAGGTGCAGTCATGTGCCAACATATCAAGAACACAATGCTTTTCATTGCTAGGTCAGGTCCTGCCCATACTCTCTCCCAATGCGACAAATACAGAGGCTCGATGCATTATCTATGAAGCTCAGGGTGCCCCTGGGGCATCATTTCTGGAAGGCTACCTTTTGGCATGGAAGTATAAAAAGCGAGAAAAGTCACCATCAAGGTCACAGGACTTCCACCCAGCAGAAAAAATGTGAGTCTTGTGTATGACCAAAAGTCAGAGTTTGCCTGTTTTTATTTTGCCATATGTAGTATAACTAATCTCAAAGTAGTTTTGGTGTTTCAACGTAACAAAACTGTGACCGTTTCCGACCTAAACACGAGAATGAATGTGTGTTTCTGTAAACCATGGCTATGTGAATGAGAGTTCTCAACGGGCCTGAAAATTACAACCCAACCCGTTTTTAAGCCCGAACCCGACACGGCCCGACACACCAGCATGAATTGTCTGCCCGAACCCGGCCTGAACCCAACCCCCCCGGGCACCTGCATTGTTTTCCTCATACACTTGTTATCGTACGCAGCAGCGTCAGGTCTGCGTCTGCCCCTCCCCATGAAGCAGACAGCTAGACTTGATCTTCACCTCACGTGAACAGCGATGATTCACAACAAACAATAGCCTATATAATTTACAACCTGCAAGAAATGAGTTTTATGAAATGTCTTTATAAAAAAGGAAGCCCGACGCCCGACCTGACCCATTTGTGTTTTGACCTGCAGTTCCGGTCGGGTTTGTCGGGCCAGCCCGAGCCGTTGAGAACTCTAATGTGTATATAAAATATGTATTTCTGTTTCACAACTTTCACAATGATGCGTTTATGGTCTGGTAAGATTGAGGCAAAAAAAAGTCAGTCAGGAAAAGATCATCTGTTGGTTTGAAATGCCTGTTTTCGTTTGGCACGGGTCAGCTGGTTTTGTCACTGAAAGCTTCACTGGCGATGTCATGACTTCTAGTCAAAAACAACACTTTTTCTGTTGCCACAAACATGGCTGGAAAATTTTCTCGGGTCCTCCTCAAAAAGATCCAGTGGTGTCACACCTACGAATATTAAAACCCTGTCCTGAACTGTGGTCACTGGCTCCCAATCTTCTCGTCTGTAGATCGGGAAATCAGAACGTCAGGTCATACAAATACGTTGTGAACGTGATGTGATACGCACTGTAGAAAGGTCAATATGGTACTATGAAACGTGCAAATGCAAATGTACTGGTGGGTTGCAGAAACGTTGCCTACATCTTATCCTGGCTGTAACTGAGCGTTTCATGACATTAACAGTTCGAAAGTCAGAATAGGTGACATGTTACCATTAATTCAAGTAATATTTCGAAAGTCTGACTGGACGTTGTCCTGCTTGCAGAGGTTCAGTAGAGAGTTAGGTATAGCGTCGTAGATTAAAGTTAAGAATCACTGACCAAAGCTGCCATTTTTGACGAGCTGGGATTAAGTTCATGTTGCCAGTTCCCATGTCCATACATTCTCAGGCCAGCTGCTACAGAAGCATCTGTTGATTTGGCTGATCCTTGTCCAAGTATGCACAGTGAACCTGGCAATGTGAGGTGTTTATCTCAAACTTGCAGAGCATATCATGTAGTTGAGTCAGATCAAGGTTGGATCACATCCCCACCACAATGGAACCACTCCAAGGTTAGCATGTGACTGGATTGAGGAAAGGATTGTCCTGGTCAGCATCCAGAGTGCCATTGATGTGTCTGCTTCTGCCCTAAAGAATGGTACCGAAATATATTTATTCCCAAAATAAAATTCTCTGGGAGAAAAACAAGCACACACACTAGTGGTAGGACATGCTGCACGGCCTGGTTGGTGTGTTGAGCCATACGAATGTACACAACTGCCCTGATTTCCACCCTTGACACCTGTCAACTCTCCAGAAAAGCAGCAATTTTATCGCATGCTTGCAGACTGGCACATCTATGCTGATTCGCAAATGGTTATATGCTGCACACAATGTCACAGGATCATGAATAATACCAGTGAGATGCCAGAACATGCCATTTTGGAGTAGCTTAAGCTGTCTTGAAAATAGCAATATATGGCGTGCCTGGCTGGAGCATATTGACTATGCAATTGGCCTAGAAATAAAGGGAGTGAAAGACAGCCTTGGGTTCAATAGGTTAATGGGACTCATTGAGGGATCTCTGAAAGTGCTCTAACATCAATGTTGAAACAGTGTGAATGCAAAGTGTTTAAGTACCATTTGGCGGTGTGTGTCCTCTTGCTCCTTCTGCAGCACCACTCACACTCTGTTGTGTAGGTGGACAAAATGATCACTATGCAGGGTGATGAGGTGAGGCTGGTGCACTGCTACAAGAAGCTGTGAGAGCACGGCAGCATTAGAAAACTGGACTTGTGTGCGCCTTCGCAAGAAAGGGTAGGCGGTCTTCGTTCAGACAGTGACTTCAAGTCTTTTAAAATATGCGAAAGACAATATTAAATGTTCTACCAGTGACTTGCAGCGGGGCTGAAATGGTGCACTGCAGGCTGCAGTGGATGAAGAAGCTACAAAAAGACATGGGAAGGAAGGTGGGATAAAACGGCATGAAGAAAAAGCCTGACACTGACTGTGTGGCCAACATCCTCGCAACCCACAGTGATTCGTTTGATCCTTGAAAACAACAAGGAGGCCCATAGGATAGAGGTGTGGGAGCTGTACCTGTGGTGTGAAGAAAATAGCCTGTCTCTCAAAACTCATTGATTTTGGGAAACTTTATTTTACCTTCACTTCACTTTCCATCTCTGGTGCTGCTGTTGAGACTTGCAGCAGTTTTCAATTTTTCAAGATTTCAGGTTACAGTCCTGCAATTGGCCAGCCAAAAAAACAAGCTCAGCAAAGGCTCCTCTTCCCTGATGTCTTTTGAAAATGGTGTGCCAATTAAAACAATATGGTTGGGTTCTACTGGCGCACAACTGAAAGCACCTGAAGGCTTAACAGTGTCACATGGTACCTCTGCTGTCAAATATCTGAAGCAGCTCAGAGAGGCTGTAGTCTTGGTTTCATTAATGAAAGGAATGTAGCCCTTGGAAAAGTACAGCAAACAGTGTTATTATAATGAGCTACCTATCCAAGCCGTCATCTATTTACTACATTGTCCCTATCTGAGGGTTTTTAAACACTATAAAGGCTCACACCACCTGCTTTAGGCGGTGAGACTCATCAGCAGTCAGCCCACGGGGTCACGGATGAGATACTCGCTGTTGATTATTCATGGATGAAATCAGTGGAACGTGTTGATTCTTAGCCACATTGTGGTTTGAAAAGATGGAGTGGGCCTATCTCGAGTCCCTTTTCTGATGATTTAATGTGTAAAATTGAAATGTAAGTGTTGTCATATTTGTTTAATGTGCAGTGTTTTGAATTTCAATATGCAAAGTTGCACTCTTATTCATTTATACACGGTCGGTTGGGTTGTAAGCTGTCCAGAGGGGTGTTGCCAGAGCTCAAGCATTTAATCGCATTGGAAGGCCTCGCTGTGCTTTTTAATGTGTGTGACAATAAACTGAACTGAAATGGTTCTGGGTCCAAGCTGGAGGAAGTGAAGAAAAAAAAAGCTGCCAAATTCGCCACCAGCAAAATTATATATGCATATCAGAAGGAAATGTATGTTGATACTCTAAATACTCTGTATCAGCTGATGCTTACAGACACAAAAAAAAACCCTGAAGAAATAAGAAGTAAAACATTAACACAGTTGCTCATATGAGGCATCACCGAATCGTTAAATTAGGAGGAAAATGCTGTGAATTAAATTCAAGATTCATAATCTATTTAATCAACATCATGCAATACAAGATTGTATAATAAAACTTGGAGTGTGGACGGTAAGGGTTGGTCTCACAGCCTGAGGAAAGAAGCTGCTCTGTAGTCTGGTGGTGCGTCAGCGGATACTTCTAGGGTGAGCACGCTGTGGCTGGGGTGGGTGTTGTCTTTTAGTTTCCTTTGGGCTCTGTGTAGACACCTCACCTCAGCGATATCACTGATAGTCTGTACCAATTATGTTCTGGATGGTTTTAATTAGAGCCCGACTGATATACAAAATTTAGGGGCGATGCCATTTCTGATATTAGGGAATCTAAAATTCTGATAGTGACACATAAGCCAGGATACGCACTATTTTTGCAATGTTCCCCAAATGTGGTTATCAAACATTATTGTGACAAAGATAGAGAGGCAGAATACTTTCAGATTTAACAATAACAATAAAAACTTTTTGTAGTCTAAAACGACAGAAGTGTACTGAAACAGCAAACCTCACTGGAAATGTAATAATTATAAATCACCCTAAGCATCTTCTTTTGCATTGTTTTGGATCAGGGACTTTGTTAGATTTTTATGCAGCCTGCGCTAACTGTAGCAGACGCTAGCCAGTTAGCTCAGTTAACAGCTGGTGGTCGTATCAAATGACTCTGTCTGGCCTGGAAGCTCCGAGCACAGGTGTCTTGTTGGTGTTTTTACTATCAGACCATGATCTCTTTAGCTACAATGTGGCGAGGTGCAAGCTAGATAGCATGCTAACTTAAATAGACAATTCCTTCAGAATTTGTTGGAAATATTAGTTAGCTTTTAAATGTTTTTAAATAAAGCTCTTATATATTGCTCCTTTATTGTAGGAATTTGATGTTCCTCCGACCTGTGGTTCTACTTTGTGCTAATTAGGCCCTTATCATGTGTCTATAATGCCCATGCCTACATCCAACCCAGGACAGGAGCATGTTTTTTGCCTCTTTTTTTTTCTGTTATCAACGACCATCTCCTTGGTTTTGTTGACTCTGAGCAGTTGATTGCTTTCTGTGCACCACTCTGCAAGGTTGTTGATTTTCTCCCAATATGAACTCACTTTGTTGTTTGTTATGCGGCCGATGATGGTGTTTAACTTCATGATTGAATTATCCCCATGGCTGGGATCGCAGTTATGTGTCTGTCTTTGGCTGTTGTGAGGCCTGAGCACAAGTGAGCACCATTTAGGATACCTCTGAGTAATATTCCACCACACCATCATCAGAGCGCTGATACAAATTAAGAGAATAGTTTTTGGAGGAATACTGTTCATCCCACGGGTGCCACAGACTTTTTAGAATCTATGACAAGAAGCACTGAGGCAGTTCTGGAGGCTCTTTATTGAGACTCTTCATGCTAATTGTTTTCTTATCTCTTTTTCTGAATGTTCTGATGATGGTTAGAGCTGAAACAATTTGTTGATTTGTGTGTTATACAACAAAAAATGTATCAGCATTTTTTAAATAATCAATTAATTATTTGCTACTTCTAGCTTCACACGTAGACATTGTTTTATGTTTTATGGTTTTATGTCATTATCTCCACCAAGGAGTTTATGCTGTCACCTGTGGTTGATTTGTTGGTTTGACAGCACGGTTGCACAAAAACCACAAAACAGATTTCTACAAAACTTGGATGGAGGATGGGTCTCATCCCAGAACAGACCGGATTAACTTTTGGTGCTGATCCGCATCAGGGACTGAGCTTTTCTAACATTCATTAACATTATGAGATAGGGCTTTTTTCTATATTATGTTCATTTCCCAGGAATAATGCATGGCTTCGTGGGTGTATGTAGGTGGCTGGTGTCTGTAAGCGAGTAAATATGATGTAGATCCTAGATCTGGTCAGCTTAAATCATCGTAAAGCAGTAATGGGTGGTTTAAAATTTAGAGTGATACAGGCTTATTCAGTGAGGCTTGGTTGAATTGAAGGGGACTGTTTGGCCTTGGCAGAGGTATGTGCTCTACTGAGTGTCCTTCTAATTAAATACTGCGCTTTAGACTGTTGGTCTGTATATGTATTGCTCATCTGTATTCAGCAGTAAAATATCTGTAAAGACTGAAGTACTGAGTATTTAATTAATGGAAAAATGAATGAATCAGTTATGAAAATAACTCAAATTGTCTCACGTATGAAAATATCAATTAAAAAAAAGGAGCAAGCATCAATGAATGACAAAATCTTTATGGTGTGTGTATTTCTAAAACATTTACATTGACATTTGTGGGGGGTTTCTTTTATTGTGGAAGCTATATGTAGCAACATTATTTAATATTGTTCCTTGAATCAGGTTGCACGATCCACCGAGATTACTTTCCGCCATCTGCTTCATCATCGCTCGTTGTCACTCTGATATTTTCAAATCTCAATTCCCCCGCAAGTTTGGCATGAAGAGTGCAGCATGTGATGCTTTCACATTTAATTTATACAAACAGCTAATCGTCATGCATAATGCAGCGAGGCAAGTGTGGAAACAAGCTCACAGGCTTTGGGTAATGTTAATTGAATTTGAAGATGCAGTATCTCGTAGACAAATTGTTTGTGACTTCATCTCATGCTGTAATTACTCATGTTAAATGAGAGTAAAAAACATGGGACAATGTTAAAAATGCATTCCTCCAAGAATAATAAAAAAAAGCAACATGATACTTGCATTTCAATCTCTCGGGGATCGCACATAATGCAAATGTGCCATCTGCACGCCTTTGTTTATGTAAACCTGTAACGAGTGCACACGAAACTTTATATTTCATGTGTACATTCAGTGTCAGTTATATAAACTACAGCTGTTTGCTAGGGAGCAAAGACTACAATATACCGAGATATCAACCTTTAGAGTTGATAGATACAATAAAAATGAGAAAGTGCATTTTATCTCTGTTAAACACGTCTTTGTTTGCCCACGTCAACCATATTTTTTTCTTCAATCAAACCTGAACGATTGGTCAATTCTTAATCTTCAGTTCTTCTTCATTTCAGCGACTCCACCAAAAAATGAAGTCATCAAAAATCAGCGGCATGCTGTGTTTAAGAAACCGAGCACATCTTTCATGAAATCCTTAAAAAAAAGACATCTTGTCTACGTTGTGCTCATCCCATAAGCAGCAATTAAAGTTACCTTTCTCATAGTTCCCGAATGTCACCAGAAAATACTTGCTTCCAGCTAACTATCAGCTCATTCATGCAACGTACAAGCAAAACTAATACCACAGAATATAAAGCACACTGTCAGGATTAATGAGACTCCCCCACTCCTCCCACCCATGCATCCTGGAGCAAGAAAACACACACACACACACACACACACATATTGGGGCCATTGCATTTAAACTTTAGTCCAGTTGAAACAGATTGTATAGCCGACTGGTCCGGTCTACCAAAAAAGGTTAACCCTGAGTAGGTTTCAACCTGATGAACACACCTTAAATGCCTCTGTGTCAGATAAAAACCTTCAAGTATTTTCTTAGCAACCTGGATCAGAGCAGCTGCTGACATTTCTATAGAAGTGAATTGACACCTAACTAAAGAAATGGTCAAACAAGTTTGTACTAACCCATAAAAAACAAAGTCTCAACTAAGCTGGAGACCTTATGATGCTCAAGTTGTGATGTTGATACTGATACAGCTTCTGGCTGAGTGGGTTGTGAGGCCCTGCAAGGGTTTCTGCGCACTGTCTTCTGCTCAACTGGCAGCCTTTAGCCCATTTCCCTGCTCTGACTCCCTTCTTCTTCTTCTTCCTCTTGGACTGCCTGTAATGTTTGGCGGGCTCCCAGTTCAGCTCATATTGTGAAAATGTGTATTTCCCCTGAATCTATGGATTGCTAGTACAGAAGGCCACATCTTTCAGTCTACTGTTGCACTTGTAAAACTATGTCATGATTTGCAGTGCTTTTCTTTATTATCAATATTGAGTGTCTTATTGTATTTCATAAGAGCTGCAGAGAGCAATTCTGAGAAAGACGGTTGATTGTCGATCTTTCTCCAGAATCTCTTTTTGCAGCTTAAAGGTTGCCCTTATATTATCATGTAGTGTGTACTCACCAAAAAGCACTTGCATTCCAAGTGTAAACCCGCAAGAGGTGACCCTGAGAACCTGTCAATCACTAGTCTGCCATGCCCTGAAGCCTTATCATCTATTTTACTCCAAATGGGACCATAATTTATAAATCAACATAAAACTGAATTGAGGAAGACTTTAATATAGATTGAGAACATTACATTCCTTAGGAAACTGTTTACTGAGGTATTAATTCAAGACTGAAGGAGCATAATTTACTCATAAGCTTACATATAATTGGACTTCTTTTTGAAAGCCAGTTGAGTCACTACCTGCTGGCCATTAGACAACACATCCTCATTCATTATTGGATGAATATTCTATTGCCTCCCAAAACTACATATACCAGTGTTCCCAACAACATGACCACTATAGCAGTACAGTACCACCGACATGCGTATGAAGCTGAACATTCACAGTTTGGCTAGGTTTAGGCAAGACAACTACTTGGTTATTTAGGAAAACATTCTGGTTTGGAAGAAAATAACAAAAGCACCTGTGTTACAAACGTAACTTGAGTTACAATGTGTACATGACGTAACTTCACTAAATTAGCAAGTTTAAAGAATTCTCTATTGTCTTCTGGTTTCCCACTGAACACAAACCATCCATCCCCAGCCTCCTCCCATAGGCAGACTGCTTCACTCCTGATGCTCCTTCACCTGGCTTCCACCTTTCAGACTGCTTTCACACCCAACCGGCCTTGTTTTCATCTATATTCTTGCCCACATTTATTCTGCCACTTACTCAATGACACTTACACGATGGCTTCAGTTTACATATTCAAGTCACATTCTCCAGCTCCTCCGGTGGGAGGAGGCATTCCCAGTACAGATGGGATACATTACCCCACCAGCGTTTTCTGGGTTTATCTCAAGGGTCTCTTTCCAGGTGAACATGACTGGAATGTAGACCTCTGAACATCCAATCTGCTATTAGGGGCGCACGTGTAAAAGAAGATTACATCCTTAAATCTATTACACAAAAATCTGGTGCCCATCATGCTGGAAGAGTCTTGATTTTACTGCGCTTTTTCCATATCTGTCAAAAGGCTCAAAAGAGGTTATAAATGATTTTAGCTGCAGGATAAAGGAACATTATTTTGAAGATGATTCCCGGAGGCAAAGTGCAGTGCAGCCATGTGTGCGTGTCTATCATCCTGCTGGTTGCTGTTCAGGATCAACTGGATTGCAGTAATTGGTCCGGTTCCTTTTTGATGTGAACTTCCAGCGCATTTGCGGATGAATCAAACTGTGCCTCCTGACATCGCACAGTGGATTTTTCTGCGGATTTCCTGCCACTCCAGCATCAGCTTATGAAACCCTCCTCGCTCTTGAAACTTTTTACTCCCCACAAATAAGGGAAATAATCACTGCTTGAGGGCTGCTTGTCATTTTTTGTAGAATGGATTTTTGTAGCCCATAAAACTAAAATGAACAAAATCAGACTTTTTTTTTTTGCTGCAAGGCTTGATTTGATGATTTGGAGTAGTAGAAAATATGTTGATACATCTAGGTAAGAAACTGTGTGATATCTGATTGAAGAGCTTTTCAGACATTAAGGTCATGGTATAACCTTTAACACCACTTCAATGACAATATTTCAGCATGTAGTCAGACACGTTTTAAATAAAATAGTTACCGAAATGTCCTTGAAACATAACTACAGCAACTTTGATTCTGCAATCAAATTTGTCCCAGTCGTAAGAGATAGATATTCTTTGACTTTCATGTAATGTTAAGCAGAGGAGGCATTCTTGTGGCACCTGCCCTTTTGTGTACTCCAAAGTATGCACAGACCAACTGTATCGAAGGAAAAAGAAACATCGTGTTAAAACAGATCAACAAGCGGAATCTTAAGCATCAGTTGCAAAATAATTCATGGCCTTCTGTAGAACTGTAGTCTCTATGCCATGATGTTTTCAAAAGCCTGACTGAAACTTTTCATAGAGGAATTTCTCAGTTAAAGAGGAATCTGTGCCGTGTATAGACCACTGTCTCCAACACCTTAAAAAAAAGGTAATTTGGTTCCAGAATCAATTTCTATGGTCAAGTCTTCAAATCAGGAAAAGGGCATTCGAGATGGTACCGTATGGTTTTCATTTGTTGATCTTAGCCGTCTCCATTTCGTTCATGATTGGTGCTCTCTGTTAATGGAGCGGAGAGAGGCACTGAGACGAAGCACTCGAGAATGAGCATAAAGTCACATTCTTCGGACTGTCGCAGAAAATCGGACCTTAGTCCTTCAGAAAGCGATCCTCAGACCAAGCAGTATTAAACGTCCTAAACAAGGTTAAAATCAGACCAGGTCAGAATAGCGCAGTGTCCGAAAAGATGGAGTCCAATTTGACAGAGGAAATACAGTACCAAGGTGTTTTTCCTGCCAGGGTCTAAGTCAGCAAGGACCGCTTCCTGAGCTAACAGCAGCTGACCATATTCAGCTGCAGTAAGTGTTTACTTTAGCAGTAATGCTACCGGTATCTGTCTACCAGAAAGATCCATAAATCAACTTGGTACTTCAACAGGCCTCCTTCATTGTTCTCAGAGGGCATGTACGACCACGATCCAGAGGTGTTCACGGAGAAGCTGCTGGTTATCAGTACATTTCTAGGCGCAAACAAGCAACAAGTTACAACAAGTTAAGTCCACGTTATCTGGCCAGATGCTCAAGGCACTAAAACTCTAAAGAACCATTAAAATGCCTATCAAACTACATTTTTTGGCCATTGTTGGGCCTGTTACTCTAGTATAGGTAAGCAAGACATATCTAAAAAAAACAAAACACTAAATCATTTTGATTTCATGGGGACTTTAAGGAATCTGTCCTCAGCCCCTTTAAGATATCTGAGCTGAGAGGCCCTGCATGAGAACCTCATTTCAGCCATGTGCGTCCAAGGCGCCATGCCGGTGGTCACTACTCACAGCTTGTCACGATAATTGTGGGTTGAAGCACAGATGGACTGGTAAATTAAGAGCTTCAGCCTCAGCTCCTCTCATTCAACGTGACGGTCCTGCATCTGCATTCCTCGAGATGCAGCACCAGTCTGCCCGGTGAAAGCAAGCTCTATTTTATTCTCGCAAAGAACCTTCACTTATCATCTCTCTCCCAACCCAGCCCATTCCTTCAGACAAATGTTAGGCAACCAAGTGAGAAAGTCCAAGCTTAAAGGTGCAATGTGCAAGAATTGGTCACTTGTCAAATTCATCTTCAAAACAAACAGGATGCAGCATATCACCAGAGATGGCGTTATTATAACTAAGGTTCAGGAACTGGACCACGCCAAAGCTCTCGCCGACCAGGTCAAGCCGATCAAACCACCTGCGCCTAATCAACTCAACCACCTCCACCGCCCTGATCCCATCACCTGTGAAACCTAAGCCAAACCATCTCTCTCCCGTTTGTCTCAAGTTCTTATAACCCCCCCCCCCCCTCGACCAACCTCGACCCCTTTTCCTCATCCAACCACGTACCCCTCTTTACTATCCTCTCCAACTATTTCCAACATTTAAATAAACCACTTAAAACAGTAAAACTTCGCGTGGTATTGTTAGTGAATAGCCTTTAACTGCTGCTTACTCTAGCTGATGATAGCATTTTAGCTCAATTAGCAATGCAGTTAACAGACTCGACTGAGGGCTTGGTGCACTGAGAAAGAGTTGGTGTTTACACTGCTAGCACTGCTGCTTTGGATCATGATGGGCAGAGGCTAGTTGGTTAACAAGCTCACTTAAGTAGATGTCAGTACAACACGATACAAACCTGTTATTTCTTCAGATCTGTTTTCCTACATTTGTTATGTTTTCTACCAAGATTCTTCCATATTGCACCTTTGAAGGACATAACATATTCAACCCTGTGAAAAGACACCTACAGTGGGTGGCTGTCGTTACGTCATGTTACATGTGGAACAAAATGTCATTTTGAAGGATTGAGAGAAACAGTCTGACTCAGTAGCTTTTATTGCTGGTGTATTTTGCAGCTGTGAGCACTGAGTGGAGCATTTGAAGATTCTCCAGAAAATAACATCACAATGAGAGAAAATACCAATGCAGGCACAGGGGAAATATTTCTATGGCAGATGAAATCATCAAAACGCTTTTGTGCCCTGCTCATAAAAAACGAGCGTATCTCAAGAAGCTAAAATATGTATGTCACCCACCGCTTCTGAGCGAACGTTGCCTGCCGTAACCTCTCCACCCCCTCCCCAGGCGTAGTTATTTTTTAGTTGTAGTGGGGTTTTGTAGGGAGATGAGACCTCGACTGCACTTTATTGGTTCACTGTAACAATTGGCATCTTTGCTGCTTTCTATGACAGTGACTGCTGACTTTACCACCTTTGTCAGAGGAGATCAAACTTCTTTTTTATACATAAATCCCACACTCAGACAATAATGGAGTATGCAAAAATAGTACTCATAATGAAAGGCCTGAAATAAGGGCTGAGGTTACCACTGGCTTGAGATATTTCACAAAGAATCTTGAGGCTAAAAGTAGCTCCTAACAGATGAATTTAGGAGCAACTCCTAAAAATAATGGGCGTGTTAGTCGTAAATTTAGGACTCCTACTTTTTGAAAATAAGAGTTATTCACAAAACATTTTAGGCCTAAAGGTAGCACCTAAGTCTGGGAGACCTGAGAAGTAGTCCAGAGGACTCCTAACTCGCTAAGACCTGGTCACAGCCGAATGTTTTGGAGACGCTAAATGACAGGGAATTATTAAAACGATATCGGATGGACCGTGAAGGGATCGAAGTTGTGGTTGAGTTGGTGAGTGACGCCACTCACACTCACACACTTAAAAGAAAAAGAGAAGCTTGTGAAATTGAAGAGTGAATATTACAGTTTACTAATAGAGAAAATGAAAAATGAATAAATGGCTTTGGAGTAAATGTGGTTTGTTGTATTTTATACAACTTTGTCTTACCATTGTGTATTCACAAAGTGATCCCTGTATGCCAGTCCACTTTGTTCCACTTCATCCACATTGTCATTATCATCATCACCATCATCATCATCGTCATCACCATCATCCTCTGGCTGTGGGACATTCCTTTGCTGGCAAATGTTGTGGAGAATGCCACACACAGTGATAACTCTGCTTGCTCTCTCTGGGCTTAGTCTGAATTCGCTGTGTAGCACATGAAATCTGCGTTTCATTTGGCCTATTCCTCTCTCCACAACACTGCGTGTCCTCTTGTGTGCTCTAAAATACACCAAGAAACCCAAAACACTGTTAATTGTGTATGTAGTCTTTAAGTCAGGGTATAGAATTGTATGACTCGTAAACAGCCTAAATGCTGTACAGTCATCACGACTTACCTGTTATAGCTGAACTGTGGTCCCGGCTGTGGATTGAGGTAAGGTGTCAGGAGCCACCTTTTGCACGGATACCCGCTGTCCCCCAGCAAGTGACATCCAGCTGGTACATGGTGCCTCCCGAAAAGCTGCATCAATCCACTCTCCATTAAAATTTGGGAATCATGTGTTGATCCAGGCTATTTGGCAACAATGTCCAGTATATTGTAACGTGCGTCGAAGATGATATGTGTGTTGATGGAATGAAACTTTTTCCGATTGACAAAGACGTCTTCGTCCTGAGAAGGTGCAATTATTTTAATATGCGTCCCATCAATGGCACCGATCACACCGGGTATACCTGCAATTTCCATGAATTTGGTTTTGATTCTTTATTGCTGGCGATTGTCTCAAGGAAACCGGATAAACTGATGGATTATATGGGGTCAACAGAGCGCGTTGATAGTTGGGTAAATAGAGCGGCTTACTGATGGCTGTGATATTCCTAAATTATCCGCGTTGCAGAGCTGCATTTTCCCCGTAGCCAAATACCGGAGTGTTGCCAAGCATTTTAACTAATTGGGTTGTTTCGCTTCGTTGGGGAAGTTATTGCGTCTCTCACTAACTCAACCACAACTTCGATCCCTTCGCGGTCCATACGATAACGTTTTAATAATTCCCTGTCATTTAGCGTCTCCAAAATATTCGCTCGTGGATTGACTTCAGCCATTTGGTGACTTTTTGTGAGTAGGTCTTATCGAGTTAGGAGTCCTCTGGACTACTTATAAGGTCTCCCAGACTTAGGTGCTACTGTAAGGCTTCAAATGTTTTGTGAATAACTCTTATTTTGAAAAATTAGGAGTCCTAAAGTTACGACTGACACGCCCATTATTTTTAGGAGTTGCTCCTAAATTCGTCTGTTAGGAGCTACTTTTAGCCTTAAGATTCTTTGTGAATACGGGCCCTGGCCTTTACTTCACCTGCTTATGTTCATCAGTTGTAACAGACGTTATATATAAAATTAATACATTCATATATATATTCCAAAATATATACCGATGCACCGCAGTCATGCTTACCAGCTGTAGCGGTGTTGTTTTGAATGATTTATAACATCCTTGGATCAGACTATGTTGCTCAGCATGACCTGACCTACTCTGCCACTGTTGGCTACGTCCTGCGCATCAAGTGATGCACAAGCGCAGCTCTCATCAAAGATTGAACAGAGGCGAGATGTCTCACACAGTAGCTAAAACGGAGCATTCGAGACACGGCGTGAAAAGCGATGCTCCCTATGAGAAAAAACAATGTGTTTCTTTTTAAATTAAAGGATGTAAACCTCTTCTACTGGGAGCCCCCAGATAAAAGTATGAACCTGAATTACGACAACATGACCTCTTCAAAAATGCCCGTTGCCAACAAGTGGCTAAATGAGACAACAGAAGTTGTTGCAGGTATTTAACGTCATCATTTCGAACTTGGAGACTCATCCACTCACTGGTCCGTCTCTACAGGCGGACAGCTACAAACTCTTTTAACTCCAATTTACAACTTGCAGTGAGATGCTTAGCGGCGACGTTCAAGTCATTTGACCGCAGAATAGTCTGTTTATAGCCTCACATTAGCTTTTTATTCCAGTGCTTTACATTACGCTTTGAAAATCAGAAAAGTGGTGATCATCAGTGAAGATTATCTTGCTGAACAAATCATGTGTGTATCACAAAAATCCCACAGACTTTTTGTCATCCCTGGGGTTTGGCGTATCACCTGCGTGCACAATTCCCTTTTGTGCTGCACAGTCTAATCACCTGTAGCCCTCTTGACATTTTTCACTCAGCCGCGGTGTATGGATGACTTTCACCTTACGAGGCGCGTGCTCCTATTTCTGTTTGCTACTTTCTAGCCTGGAGTGCTACATTAATCCTCCCCTTAAGAGGCCTGATTTAATTAAAGCAAAAAAAAAAAAAGAAGAAAAAAAGCAAAGTACAGAGAATGAGCCGAAACTTGTGTCTTGTTTACCTCTCGGCTATTTGCTTGCCTCAGTTTAAACTTGTACCTTCCATTAATTGGTTCTTGAAGTGCATTAATCCCTTAGAGATAGCTTTATAGCGCTCTATATTCAATGGCGGGCATTAGAGAGCCTGCAGCAGCACCTTGCCTCCTCCTCCTCTGAGACGGGGGGAAACAGTGGGTGCTTTCTCCAGAGAACAGACAGCCGTATTCATTAGGATATTCACGGGTGCAGAGGGATGGCTGAGAGCAGCTCAGTGGCATACAGTATGCAAAGCAACAGTTTCACCAGGAAGGTGAGCGCTATACGAGTACCTCTGTCATGTCTCTGCCAATCGGGGATACATTTTACTCGATGACCACATGTAGTATAGGTCCCTTTTCTTAAGTCATTAAGCCTGCCCCTGCTGCTGGTACCAAGGTGTTCCGTCTAGTCTGCACACAACTGTGCACAATAAGCAAACAAATTGTCTTTGAAGGCTATATGTTCTTTTCCCCCCTCCCCGCCAGAGAGAAAATGTGGTCTCGACAGAGTTTCCATGGATGCAATTCTGCAGCTTTTTGGCTGATGCGCAGCAGCGGCAGTGGCAGCCCCAAAAAATACAGCGTTGCCAAAACAAAAAAGAATGCTGCAACGACACGCTTCCTGTCAGTGGCTTCCACCAGCCTAGCCTCGGCATTTGGATTTCTTCCTTTCTATTTATTTATTTCTTTTCCTTTTTTCGCGATGGATCTGGATTCAAGGAGATGTCCTCAATCCTCACAAATGCAGGGACATTAATGCATGTAAGCGCACACGCACACGCACACACACGCACACAAACACACACACACACACACACACACACACACACACACACAATCATCCCCTCCTACGTGCCCTCCCCTCACAGAAAAAGTGCCATTGTGGAGTTTGAGCTGCAATGCGAGTTAAATTGATGTGGTGAACATTGTGCACTAACAGTCATCGGCCGCCTGCTGAGGGGAGAGACGATGGCCGTGTGTGTGTGTGTGTGTGTGTGTGTGTGTGTGTGTGTGTGTGTGTGTGTGTGTGTGTGTGTGTGTGTGCGTGCGTGTGCGTGTGCGTGTGCACATGCGGAGGGGAAAGTGAGAGACGGGAGGATTGCCATCACTCTCTGTGGCAGTGGGAGAATTAAAAAGCAGGCCGAGGCAAGGAGGAAGATATCAAGAGACAGGCAGAGAAAAGAGTTGAGGCGGGCTGCTCATTTCAGAACAGAAGAGATGTTTTCTCGCAAAAGGTCTTCATAATAAACTTTAAATGTTCACTGTGCAGTTCTGGGAGAAGAAACTTTGAATGAGAAGAGAAAGATCTTCATTGAGTGTGTTTTCATGCCTAAACAAATTTGTTTTTTATGTTTTAAAAAAAACTGACCTTAAAGGGCAGCACCATTTCACGCTGCTCTGCTTTGTTTATATGTGGCGGACCCTGCCACCTTTCTAGCTTCAAATAGTGTTCTGGGGACCTTGTTTTCCCCCTGAGAACAGCTTGTTTATTCAGTCATGGAAAAAAATAATTCCCACCTCAATACTACTGTACTTTTTTTTTAATTCTGAGTTTGAATTTCTTCTCCAAGACTGCACATTTGGAATTATTCAAGTCTCGAACAGTGAGGAAGAACGGACGAGAAAGTGCGCAGCAAAAAAAGGCAGTGAAGCGGAGCTGAGGTTCAGCATTTTGTGGAACGGAAAACCTCAGGGTTCAGGACAGAAGACAAACATGTTATGCTGACATTCAATGTTACCATTTACCAAAATACCAATACACTGTCTGTATCCTGGAGACCTGACTCACCGGATGTAGACTGTCGGCATAATTCAGACATTATTTCAGCCTGCATTCCCCTCTATTACACTCTCTGTATGTTGCACAAAACTAGTCAGCAACCTAAATGCTGAAATTGGTAAGGCAGGTTCATAAGCACAGTTCACAAGGCACAAGGCAACTCAAAGTGCTTTACAGTGGCATACAATGACATTAAAATACATTAAAAACAAGTAGGAAGACACCTAGAAACAACAGTCAAACAAGTTGAAAATGGAAAAATAAAATTAAATGGAACAGGTTTCAAATGGACAAGACAATAAAAGTTACAGTGCAGTTCAAGATACTGATCAAAGCTTTAAACTTGCTTTGATCAAAGGCAGTGGGGAACATTTTTTAATTTTCATTGGTTAGGTTTTTTTTTGTTTATATTTTCAGCCTTCAGTCAGTAGGACAGCTTCTGGATTTGAATGGTCAGCCAACACATGCTCCCCTGAGGGTCTCCTTCCATTGCTCTGTGGTCCCATGCGGAGCCGTGACGCACTGTGCGTCCTGTCACCTTTCTGTCAGAACCAGCATTAACTTTTCCAGTAATTTGTGCTACAGTAGCTCTTCTGTGTGATCGGAAAACACGGGCTAGGCTTCGCTGCCCATTAAGCTATTTATCAGCTTTGTTAAATACCATGTTTGAACCATTAATCCTCAGAACATTAGCCTCCCTGATGAAGGCTCAATGACCAAAACATGATTTTGAATAAAGCTGATGAATGGCTCCCCGGGTGAAGCTCATGACTCATGCAGGCTACTGAGGTTGAGGCTCGGGGGTTTGAATACAACCTGTAGCTTTTGTTGCAGGAACTTCTTTCGACGTCTGTAGCTGAAGTTGAAAAGACGTCTGAGAAAAATGTCACAAACACTTTCATTTGGGCTCTCCATTGAGTCTTTTCAATGTCATTAAAGATGTTGAATTGACATCTTTTGGATATGTGTTTGCTCAGTGGGTGTGCACCAACCGCTGCGGACGGGGAACACCCAACGAGACCTGCATTTTTGGAGATGCTCCGTCCCCTTTCGGCCCTCGTCAAAGTCACTTTCGATCCTTTACGCCTGCCCATTTTCCGTGCCTCCAACACATCGACTTCAGGGACAAAATTGCAGCTCGCTGCCTAATATATATCCCGCCCACTGACAGGTGCCATTGTAACGAGATAATCAATGTTATTCACTTCACCTGTCAGTGGTTATAATGTGACGGCTGATCGGTGGATGGCCGCCACAGGCGTCTCAAAATGATTCACTCATTTGGAATTCTACCTCCACTTTCTCTTTATTTTTCTCCTAACAAGATCCTAGACTTTCATCCCTACGCTAATCAAAGTTCGCTTGCGGTATTAATCCATCAGATGAATGGGAAAATAAAACCCGGGAAAGACTTAGTTTAAGAAAAAAAAAAATCTCCTCATTTAAATAAAAAAACAACAAAACATGCATGAATATCATTGATCCTGACAGTTCATCCTTGAGTAAGTGTTGTTGCTATTGTCCTGTATAAAGTATAATATATCATACTCCTTGCTGTGGTCTATATCAGTGGATAAACTGACAGATGTGTGAACTGGGGTTACTGCATTTACATTTCGCATTTAAATCACTGTCTCACATGTGATATCAGTGCCGACATCCTGCACGACATCTGCATGATTGACATCTGACATGTTCGTCCTGCACGTCGGACAGAGGTGTGTGTAAGTGTGTGTGTGTGTGTGTGTGTGTGTGACTTCGCGACCATCCCAGTGTTACATTAAGAATGATGGGTTGGTCTCCTGTCTCATTAGGTGGAATGAGAACAGCTCGCTATCAGAGAAACATCTCTGTCACTCCTGCCGCCATATCCTCCCAGCGCCCCGTCGCACAAGCTATTATTAGCCACCAGATGAAAGGTTGGACACCACTGACATATCATTATCACACTTTAATGAGAGGAAACACCTGAACTTATCACAGTGACATTTTTTGCTATGATTTGATGTGCAGGAGTGGGGGGGGGGGTTGAAATGGGTATAATCAGTGTGACGCGTTTGCTAATTCCAGCTTAAATAAAAAAGGTTAATAACCGAAATATGAAATCTTTTTGCAGGCAAATACAGTGAACCTGCTGTGAGGACTGGGTCTCTCTCAGTGCTCAGTGTGTATTTTCAAGTTGGAAAAATTGGAAAGAGAGCAGATAAAATCTAATTGACACCTCGGAGAAGCATTAACAAAAAGGTGTGAATAGCAGACGAGGAACATAAGGACGGCTGAACTCTAACATGCGCGTTTGCAACACCTTATTTTTTTACAGCCTGCTTCTTTTGATATGCACACTCGTGAAGAATCAATGAAATTTTAATTTCCATCGGCACAGAACTTTCAAAACTACAGATTACTACATGTCACAACCACTCCAGGAGCCCTCTTCGCTTTTGACAATTTCTTGCATTGTGTAATGAAAGCGTGCATTAAAATGCAGAGCAAATTGTCCCCAGTTAGATTTTAAGCTTTTTAGAATACAAAGCTGAGGCATTAAGCGTAAGGAAGAAAACGAGAATAAGGGGCAAAAGAGACAAAAGCTACCAAATTCTTTCTGTTCGGCGAATTGTAAGAGAAACATCAAAGTGGATCAGCCGTAAGAAACCATGCTGTTTCAAGTCAGACACTACATGCTATCTGCCAATTTACTTTAATGCGTCTTGACTTAACGGAGGCAGAACATTCAACAGCGACTATAATGTATAGGAAAGAACAAATGAAACAAAGGCAAAATCAGCAGCACGGCGAAGAAAATTCTGAGGTTCACCATGAAGGCGATAAACAAGTCTCCATAAAATAGTCTCAGTAATGAAATGAAAATAAATAAAAGACGGCATTCAGAGCTGCAGCTGTTCAAGGATACAGTACAAGCTAAAGCTGCAGCATCCACTCAACACAACTAAGCATTTCCTGTAAAGCAGAGTACTACGAACATTGCATGTACTGTTCCTTACAAGCTGATCACCAAAGTTATAACAGGCACATGTATGTGAGGGCCTGCACCAAATATCATGGCAGTCCATTTAATACTTGCACTGGATCGGTGAAGACTGTGAGAGAGCGCGAGATGAAAAATCTGATGGCGGCCAAAGTAAAATTCATCCTCCGGGTACCATAAATGTATTAGATTTCAGAGTAATCCTTAAAATAATTGTTGAGATACAGCCTGGAAGAAAGTGTGGAACAAACAACAGGACGCTATTTGTGAGGGTTCAGATTATTTAGCTCGACTCACCTTGACCTTGTTTTAACGCATATGTCGGACATATAACATGGCCCGCCGTGCAGTTAATTGGACAGGCTGGACAGGAAGTGCCTTCTTGTAAAATCAGCATTTAATGCCATAAATTAATATGTTTCTTTCCTGATCAAAAGTGGTGGTTGGTTGTGGCACTGCTGTTAAAGCCAGTTTGTTTTTCCTGTTTAAAGTTCATCCTGTCTGTTTCCCTGTCTGAAGTGCTTCTTACCTGCCAGCAGCTGTTTGAACGCACAGTTGCAGCTGATTTCACCATTTGCGTCAGCAAACAGTAAACTAATATAGTCTACTTCTTTGGAGGAAAAGGAAAGTGGAGAAAGTCACCAGATTCCCTTAAAAAAAGCCCAATTTTGAGACTTGTTGCATTATGCGAAACTGTATGAACTTTGTAAAATGACACATCCTTGACTATTTTGGGTTTCTTGTGCATTCGCCAAATGTTAAACATGAGTATATTTATATTTAGGAACCATTGTATCCTTCCTTTTGTCCCAGTGATGTAGGTGTATACTCAATCTGTCGTGACCGATACTGGATTATGAAGGGATTTTACTAGATCAGAGGGTTTTACTATAACTGTCACCTCAATCATTAAAAGACACAGTCATACATCAGTGGCAGAGGCTGACATAACCCATGACATTTCTCTGCTCAGCCATCCACAAACACACTCAAACACAGATGGAACAGCCATCAGGAGCAATTTGGGGGTTCAGTGACTCGCCCAGTAATATTTCAACATTCAGCAGGAGAGATCCAGGATCGCTGACCCCCCTATTGGTGGACGGCTGGCTCTAACCTCGCAAAAAAATGACATTTGCATATTGTTTACTGGAGCTTGTAGTAGTGTTGTGCTCGGTCTTTGCTTTGATTCAGATTTGATTGGAGACATTAGCACGATTTTTCAAATAAAAAACTAATGTGTGCTGCAGTTCACAATCTATTGCACAGTTTGTGTTAACAAATTGTGTCCCAGATGGTGGGACTGGTGACTGTTGCTGCTTTACGCAAACACAGCTTTAAAATGAAATGTTTAAAATGCAAAGAACTTCTCTGTCTATATAGACGATCAGAAAAACAACAGCTTCAGTCACATGCTGACAGATGGTCAAATGATTAATCAGCAAGGATCTCTTAGTTGGTGACTGACAGTACTGGATAAACAACAGCAGATGTCGGTGAACAACAAACGACAAAGCACAGAGTGGGATGGAGTCAAGTGCCATTGTCAATTTTGTCATGTGAAGGCTCAAGGAGGATCAGGAAGGGTTTTCACATCCAGCAATGGAAACTGTCTCTGAAAAGACACACGGCTGCCAACATGACCATACTCAGTTCCACACTCCAGATCCAAGCCCTAAAATAGATACAGTCCTGTTTCATGACAGAAATGTAATTACTGTTCAATATAATTCTATCCTGTTGATACTTTTATTTTGGGTTACTACTAGAATATATTTACATACTTTAAAGCTCAAAGAACACACAAACCTTGTACTGTCCAGTGCTGCAGCACTGTACTCTCCCTCTGTCTGGAACTCTGTTTTAGTCTCTATAAGGCCCTGCTTCCGCAATACCTAATCTCCTCTAACTGGTCATCTCACACATGCCTGAGCCAACACTGCTTACAACAGCAGAGCAGCTGTCTTAAATTAATTATTTTGGGCCGAACTAGCTGCAAGGCATAAAGTATGCAAATGTGTGAAAAGGTGACGGAGTTTGATGTCACAAAGTCACGGAATTAAATGCGAGACCACTGATGAGGCGTTTCAGGAGCAGTGTTTTCAGTGTGAGAGAGGAGCTCTTCGTTGGTGCCGACTTTGGCCTTTGACTTTTAAGGCTCTTTTAATGCACAAGAACATATATGACACAGTGACAGAAGAAGACAAATAACATAAAAAAGAGATCTCCTGTAAAGGGGCGCTATGTAGTTTTATTTAATTTTAATATTTACAATATCAATGATGTAATGATACAAACTCAAAAATATATATTTTTTCTGTATTTAAAATACAATCTGTAAGTGAACTTCTTCTCCAAAACTACACGATGCCCCTTCAATGTTAGTTGGACTGAACCAAGGCCAAGATGAGACTCTGTGAATGGGTCCCTTGTCAACATAATACCATTTCAACTATTCAGACACTGTGTTTTTCTTGGTTGGTATCTCACTGTTTTTTGTGTCTTCAGCAAAAAAATTCTGGATAGAAAAAGTGTGTGCATGCACAGAAAATCCACAATAATGTATTCCGCAAACTTCTACCACTGTCAACCTTACTCACACCGAGCTTCTTCTGGTTCCTCATTACCTTGAGACATGACTGCAGAATGATGTGAAGCGCGTAAAGGACAAGGAAGCACAGGTGGAGAATAAACGCTGATCCGGCAAAGGAAAGTGGATCCTGAGGGAAAGGCAAGGAAGGCACATATAAACAATACAAAGAAGTACCGTACACACACACAGAGAGAAAAATGTTGTTCTGAATCTTTCTTCGTTAACTGCTCCACTTTTTTAAGAGTTATAACATGTTGAAAACATGATTATAATAACAATTGATTGGATTTTGCCACTCCAATATCAAAGTAAATAATCATCATAATTTCAATTATAAAGACAACTGTAAGGCCACAGTGATAAGACACTGTCGCATGGGGCTGCTGCCTTCACAAGCCAAATGTATTGTTTGGAGCGCATTCAAGGCTGGAACTTTCGTTTTTTTCGGCGGTGCTGAATTACTTAAAACAAAACGAGCGTCTGCCACGGTGGTGATCACAGGCGCTCTCATTCCACTCACACGGCGACATGAAGCGTGAACAGAGTTTTTTTGTTTTTTTTAGAGAAAGGATTTATAAGTAAACAAATGCCAGAGTTGATGTTCCCCCCCCCCTGCAATTGAGCGTGCCATATCGCTACTAGCTGCAGCATAAATGTGCTGTGTGTCTATATACCATCTCCCCTAAGAGCATGAAGAATAAAGGGGAAAAGGCCTCCTATACCTTCTGCCTCAACTGTAAAGCTGGCGTTATGTCTGCGCAGCTGTTCGCTAGATTTCCTTTTTTGGCTTTGAAAGTGAATTTATTATCAGTCAAAAAGGCCTGGGGGCCTGTCTCACAAGGCAAGTTGAACAACAGGGCAATCCTTTTCAGCAGTCTTCACAAAAGCAAACAATGGCGAACCTGAATGAACCAACCTGAAGGATGGAAGACCCAGGAGTGACAGGTCCGAATAATCGGTTCAGTACAGCAGAGTATTTAAGATGACCAAAACGATTAGTCAGACGGCCACTAACAACAATTTGAATAAGTGATTAATCTTGTTAGCCATTCCTCTATTCCATCTTGAATGCTTGTTGCATTTTATTAATTAAATATCTGTGATTTGGACTGCTGGTCGGATAAAACAAACAATTTGAAGTCATCATTTTGGGCTTGTAAAAAATTGTGATGGCCATATTTGACTCCTGTTTGTTACTGAACAGACTAAATGATTAATCCATTAAAAAAACATCCACATTCAAAAAAATAATGTTTTTTTGTTTTTCCAACCTGCTCCTTCCAGTGGCAAAGTGACTGTGAAGGAGGAAATGACGAATAATATGAATACGTGACTAAAATCTGAAAAATGTTGGAAGTAATTAAACAATCAGAGCAATATGCTGAATAATTGCTGGATTATGTTAACACATGCCGTCAGACATTTTCGACAGATTAAGCAGACTGTGAAAATGGATATACAGTAGGAGAAACAAAATGATGTGTTCTGCGAAGAGGAGACAAACTATGTAATGACTCAGCTGCCGAGCAATGCAAAAGACACACACGCTGCTGCTGCTGCTGCTGCTGTGGCTCAATTGGGAAAGGACCGCAGTGGAAAAAAAGTGCCTTTAGTGAGAGTGAGTAAACAGGCTTATCACTGCCTGTCATTAAGGCACAGTGTAGAGAAACCATCCATTGATACAATTCTGCGTCACAGCGAGTCTGGGAAAAGATCTCCTATTCATCTGGTATTCTGCGGGGCTGTGGCGAGCGAGATACAGAGACAATCTGCTGCATCAATCACTGTGGGGGAACCTATGAAACTTCGGTGTATTAATATGCAACAGTAAATGTCATCCATGATGGATAACTGCAGTCCGGCTACCTGAGAATCCTGAAACTGTGACAAACATTTCTGATGCGGTATCGATGATACTATTAATCATTGTGTAAAAACTAATGAGCTCTGAGCTCCACTGGCCTGCGAATAGACCTCCGCACCAAGTTCACTCTGCTACACGTCTGAACTCCTCTAATTAATTGTCATCCACTCATTTGAATGGAACCATTTTTCACTGCCGCCCAAGTTATTTGAATAATGTTAAAAGTCTTCTATTTATAGAGTTGATTGCTGAGGACTAGGACTTACATTTTACAAAAAAAGAATATTTAACAATTCTTTTTAATTTATTCAATCCTTTTCATGTTACCACCGGAATCTGAAGCTTCAAAAACACGTCGAGCAAAACAGCGAGGTGCCCCCGTGGAGCTGGGCCAAAAAATTGAGAGTATTCTAGCTTTTATGTCCTTGAGCGATCCAAAAACTGCTAGAAAAATAGCAAGACAACAGGGTTTGCTGGGCGATGTGTTTCTATGTAGCTTGAGATTTCCTCCTCATTACTTTTCTACTTTCTATTGAGTATGGACTGAGATGTATTTAAATCCATTTGCAAGTTGACCACATCTTTTTTCTTTTTTAATTCAGTTGAAATTTCAAGTGTCATTGCAAAGTAGCTAGATGGGGTGGGATTAAATCATTCAAGGAAAATTGATTGATAACTACAATACACACAGCGAAAAAATATAAATAACCAAATGAGGAACGCTTCTTGGCTGTGGAGTAAATGACATAAAGAGGGGGTAGTAAAAAGTGCTCTTGATGTTGATGGAGCTGCTACCTCCTGCGGTTTATATGCTTACAACAGCAAACTCACTAGTCTCAATCTTAGCTTATGGCTTTTTAAGTTTTCTTTTTGTCTCTTAACCCTCACAACCCTAAAAGGTCCCATATTATACTGTTTTTCATCAATTTCACACAGCTGTCAGAGGTCCAACAACACTGTATTCAAAATGTATTGCCTTAAACCCATCTGTGGTCCTGAATTTCAGCAGTCTAAAAGTCACACGAGAGAGCTCTACTGAGAGCAGGCTGTTTCTGTGCCTGCACCTTTAAATGCTAATGAGCTCCGTCTGTCAACGCCTGCCTTGCCTGCTAAACGCCCCTCTCAGGGAGAGGATGCTGTTTGTGCTAGTGGTAGCATGTGCTAATGTTTTACGGTGGATGTAACGCAATGGCTCTGCGATATGAGGGGCCGTCGTTCAGCCATACCAGTTTGACCCAGAATTGGACCCAGAAGGCGAGGATCCTGAAGAAATACAGACTCTGCGGCCGCAGCAGGACATTTCAGAATGGTTAGTGTGTCTGAATATGTTACTTGGTTTGTTTCTATGTTTTGTTACAATTACTACCATAGCTCCTGCCAACGGTACAGGTAACTTATAGTTTTTCGGCAACTGTAAATACTATCAAACTGTGGCAACACTTACCTGTGGCTCGGGTGCAGTTGCTGTGTCCGGTATGGTTGGGACTGATCCTTTTACAAGGGTCAGTGTCGATGCAAAACCAGCTTTGTACTGACCCTCATTGCTGAAGTAGTCCGATGTGAAGTGGTTAGCACACACACACAAACTTACACTAGCCGTAGCTGGCACGTTGTCGTTAAAATGAAACGCAACCACTGTCTCTTCTGTTGTTCTGTAGCTGGGACAGAATATAGACACTTATGTTGATTTTTACAACCAACAGCAGAGCAATTTGCGTGTCTAACTCTGAGCGACGACATTGCGAAACACTGCTAGCTTACAGCTGGACACAACGAACACCCCCCTCTCGGATATCTCCGGGGAGAGGGAGGAGTGTTTTTGCGCAGAGGAGGCCGGTCTATGAAAAAAAGTCTTACCAGTGGGTGGGCTGTAGAGACAATGCAGGACTCGTTTGCTTTCCTCATTCTGGGAGATGGCAGGCTCAGGGAGGACCAGCTTATATATGTAGAGACCAAAGAAAACATGTTTTTCATAATATGGGGACTTGTATGTCTGTGGTCATGCAGAACTTTCCATGTGAAATACTCCTTTAATGGATTTATCACATTGTAGCACTGATTTGAGGGCCGAGAGACGCAACACATTTTCATATCTAAATGACTGAATAGGTTGATTGCCAGTGACTCGCATACAGTGTATGAGCGCTGGAGAGGACGGGCGTCATGTTATTGAACTTTGTTGTGCCAAAACAGAGGTTTGCAGTCAAGGTCAAGGTAGTTAACATTGTAAAATGGTTGCATATGTATAAGCTTTAGGAACTAGCTGCTAGGTTTAGGAAAAGATCATGTATGTGATGGATCTTAAGTTACATAGCTTAGCATAGGTTAGTTTAAAATATGTCAGCATTGACTTTTGGACTGGACATACTGGACAACAACGGTCTCATGATGAGGGTCTGGATTTGTTTGACCCATCCATCTACCCGAACCTCCTCCAGATAAGGACCTCGTCACTCTTCATGCCACATCACTGGACATTCTCCGTTGCAATGAACACATTGTTGTCCCTCGACACAGTAGACTTTGACTCGTCAAAGCAAGACGAGCATAGGTGGAATTTCTAAAATATCTAAACATTATTGATGGCTCCCTTCGATTTAGTTGTGGTTGTTCCTAGACTCTGGTATCGTGCATGCTCACTGACTGACATGGCTTACGGCGAGACTGAATGGAATGGAGTATTTTTGCTGCCTAAACAAATATCTCTGTTGTCGAATAACCACATTGTTTTGTTGCCTGAATCCAACAATGTTTTAACAATCTTAAAAAATGAGCCTGGGTGGAGTAACATTTCATCTCATTGAAGGGAATGTAGGTAGGTTCTGATGACTGTTGCAGTAGCTGAGAAGGGTAAATAAAGTCAAAGTGACAGTGAAGTGAATGCAGTTGTGGTGCGTTTCCGAGATGAGCCTGACATGCAGAGCCTCATACATTGTTTAATTTAAGGAGATTTTGAGATTATACCGGAATGGAAAAATCTAGAGGTGCCACAAGAAAGTTATTAATGAAGCTTGTCACAGCTGGGCTCACACGTTTTCTCTCTGAGGAGCCGGTCTGACATGTGTGTCGCCTTGGTTCACGAGCAAGGCCGCTCCATTTACAGAGTTTTTACAATAACTCTGCCTTAATTGCAGCCGTCAGCTCAAAGTAAATTTGCATAACACCAAAAAGGAGCAGAAATTATTAACTTGTAAGGATGTCATGCAGTGATTTGATATCAATGACATTCTGTTAAATCATCTTTTGGAGGTTTTTTCAGTAAGGAGAATTTATTCAGTGTTTTTTTTTTTTTTTACACAGGGAGAGAAGTGAGTAGGCTGCAAATAACAGGAGAACAGACAGGACTGTTTTAAGTAAAGCTGATGACATCAGTAAAACTTTTTTAAGCGCATCTTTGAGGATTGTTCAACTTGAAGCATCGCAGAGCATGTATAATCAGAATTAGAGGCAGCCGAAGCCGACAGAATGTCTGTGATGCGAAAAAAAAAGTGATTTAAATATCTAATTTTGTAAAACAGCTATAGGCTGTTATTCAGACTGTCTCATATGCTGAACAGAAGATAACAATCTCCGGAATATCGAAATTGTGAAATTCCTTTTGTGTGTTCATTGCAGACACACTTGGGTCCTGCACTGAAAGCAGAAAAGAACATGCGAGCCTGTTCTTATCAACATAAGAACGTAGGGCGGCACGTACTGCGAGATAAGGCTCTTCAGGAAACTGGGTTTGCGATGATGTAATTTCCCCCTCTTCCCCATGGTGTACAAAAAAAGTAGTTCATGTACAGAATTTAGTTTCTATATTTAATCATTAGAGGAGATCAAACCATTTGTATTATCAGCAGAAAACCAGGAAAACATTTCCTCTTATTGTGTGAAACTGGCAATTATTTCCTGTGAAAGCACCGGTACAATAAAATGCTAGGCGTTGTAAGACGGCTGCTCACTTGCTGCATTTGATCTAGACATATCATAACGACGGGGGGTGAGAGTGCTCCTGAGATCCTTTAACACGTATTCTTTTCCTTACAAACATGACAACAAGACTAACAAAGTCAATGTGAAACTTCATGTCAGCGCCTTGCAGCAGTTTAAATGCTGCCAAGGAGCAGCATGCCCAATTAGACGCTGGAATCTAAACAGCATCACTGCTAAAAAGCCAAGCTGCCGGGGGCACAAATATTCCTAAGTGGCCTGGTAAAAACGTCAGCCATATATCCCAGGCTACAGCAGTGGAAGCTGCTCGGCTAAAACATTTAATTAGAAGGCAGTCCGCTCATTTTTCTGATGTGTCCAGGTCCAAAGGCAATCATCTGAATACCATCAGCATTCATGTCTTCATCTTTAACCTGCTCGGGGGCACAAGGGATCAGAGAGGACATGCACTGTTCAGTCGTTGCATGCACTCGTATTCAGATCATCACCGTGATCACAGATGACAGTTTTACCAGGAGCTAACACAAGAAACTTTGACTGCATCAGTAAAGGATGTTGTCGATTACATCAACTACATGATAAGAGCGACGCTTTGATTATCGGCAAGAGCGGGGTCGGGTACGGGTTTGACATTCTCTGGTTCTTCGCGTGATTATGCAAAATATCACATCTGATGTATAATGCCATGATTCAAATGACCTTCAATTATATATATCTGGTATGAATCAAGACTTAATTATGTCACCATCTGGTTAGTCTGATGTTGTTTAGGAAAAGTAAAAATGTTAAACATGTTGGGATAACATACACTTGTAAGATAATACTAGAATGGCAGGGTGCATTCAAACGGTCACTAGCTCTGTGTGAGAAAAAAAAAACAAAAGCTGAGACATTTTGAGTCATTTAATGGAGCCAGTATGATGACATAGTTGGAGCGCCAACACAGGGGCAGTGGTTGACTCTGTTTGAGGGGCCGGGTCGAAAAAAAAATACAATAAAAGGGCACCAGCTGTATGAGGTAGAGCACCGGCTCACAGAAAGTTGTGTAGTTTATCATCCAAGAGGGCATTTTTGCCACGTTGTTTTGTGTTTTTTCATCATTGAGGGCACCAGGAGTGGCAGGACCACACAAAAAAGGGTTTGTTATGCATCTGAGATGTTACCTCTAAACCTGACCTGACCTTTTTGGAAAGTGATGCAATCTCATCTAGTTGGGCAGAACACTAGTTAATGAAGACATACCAAAAAAGAATTCCAGGCAGATTATTTTGAAATGCAGCCTCTCTAACCTTACCTTTACCTCTTGATCAGCTTAAATGAAAGATACAACTGGCAGCATGGTAACTTTCCAAGGTTATTAAATCCTTTGTTAAAACTGCTGTATAGTCTCATGGCGTCTGATGAGATCTCCTGGATAAGTCTGATTGATCTACACACCCCCACAGAGATGCGCAAGTCCTCACCTGATCCTGCTATTTAAACTGGGGCATTGGTTGATGGTATATCTGATACACTGTGTTGCTACTTGTTGTTCCTGCCACATCACAATTAATGGGAATCCAGGACCATTATTACAAATGACCAACAATTCCACACAGAGCTCTCTCTCTCTTAGGGGCTTTTTGGTCAGTTGCAATAATGGTCCTGGAGCAACATTAATTGTGACATAGAGATCAGAGTTTGTGACCCGACTGGAACATATTTTTATCTCGCCGACTCAGTTGACTATTGTTTTCAGTTTTCTATCCCATTATGATTGGGTTCAGCCAACAAACATAGGAAGGTTTGGTAATAAGATCATGGTTCGACTTAAAATAGACCATATTACAATGTCAACCATATGTTAGAAAGGTTTACCTGTATTTTTAATTTGTTTTTTTCCCCCAAGTTGGAAAACCATCACCCTACAAAAACGTGATAACAATAAATATGATCTTGCAGGAACCACACCTTGATATTAGATGTGCACTGGCTGAAACCGAGCGCAGACACGATACTTAAAGCCCATGAAAAATACAAAAATGTTTTTCTCTATATCACCTAATACTCAGATGAAATGGACCAAAAGCAATTTAATATTCTATCCCAGTTGGTCACCTTCTCACTTTCCTTTTTTTCCTTCTCACTTTCTTTAACGTGGCGAGATAGGGCGTTTTGAAATGTCTCAGGGAATGATGCACGGATCATCCTGAAAAAAATCTGGCATATTTATGTTGCTGGCATCTATGAGTGAGTACAATTTGATGGGGATCCCAATAAAAGCCTGTATCTTGCGGAATTAAATTTAAGGCTTGATTGAATTAAAGGGAACTGTTGGGCATTGGTGGAGTTTAAGTGCTCTCCTGAGTGCCATTGTAGTTTTCAAGTGTTACCCAGTGGCCCACATTCATTCAGCCCAGAAAAAAAGGCACATCCTCTAAAAGAGCTTTTAATCCTGAGCTAACTGACCAACAAAATCCAAAAGACAAAAGTAAAGACATCCAATGTGACTTTCACTGACAAACAGCCACAGCAGGACCCGTGTTAATGCAAATCTGCCCAGTACCTCTTCAATTTATGAAAACTCGTCATTTTCTGAAGAGCCAACTCCAGCAATGCCTCAAGCTTCACCTTTTACCACCACTTTCACACATGGGAGCCAATCGCTAATCAGCAGGATCTTTATTAACCCAATCAGCTGCTCCAGCAGCCAACTGGCTTAAGCGGCCAGCACTGGTGCCAACATCCGACCACCGTCCTCCTCACCAACATCCATCCAGACTCACTGTGATTATCACCCAGCTGAGTGGTGACATTGCTCTCTGACTGTGGAGTTAGCTCTGAGTGGAGTCACTGGTGATGTTTATCATATTTTAACAAAAACAACCAACAGAAAGATGTGATGAGACCATAAAATGTGAAGCGTTTGAACGATTAAGCTTTACCCCGAATTTCCACTGGATACGTGTCTGCTGCGTTACAGCTCTGAACTGGTTTTGCTCCGCCGTCCGGCAACCCCCACCGGTTGCGTTTTGAGTCCGCAGCAGCGCAATACGTTAGACAGCTGGCGTCGCGAGGCCGAGGAGTTCCCGTGATAATCACATGATCACTCGCGACTGCAGTTATAGGTCTGTGTTATAAAAACAACAACAGGAAGTGTCTCTTTTTGGAGATTTGTGTGCTGGTGTCAACACAGAGTGTTTTATTATGAAAAGTAATCGGATGTTATTTTGGTGCTTGACTTCCTGTCTCCTCGGTGCTAAATTCAGTTGAATTGCTGCGTCGTGCCAGATATAGGAGTCCTGTGTATCTGTTCCGGGGGGCTCTGGACTGCCGGAGCTTGGACGGAGCAGATACGCAGCGCAGCGGACCTGGTGGAAGTTAACTCATAGACTAAAGTGAAATCAGCTCTGCTGCCGTGGCAGAGATGTAACACAGTGAACACGTATCCTGTGGAAATTAGGGGTTGCGGCCTGCAAGGAATTTTACTTGTACATCAGTGGCACAAGGTTCTGAGAGTTTTCTTGGAGAGCTCTTAACTCGAACTTAAAAGTTAAGCAAGGAGTCCTGGCTAAGGAGAAATTTAAGAAACTTCTTTGAGCAACCCTGAGCAAGGAAGGGACAGGAACTTTTATCTTGGTGAGGCGTGATAGACAGCATTAGAAGGTGTGAAAGTGCATTCTTAGTGAAAATGGGCAGAATATGCACAGTAAAATCAATACGTCTCAGCACAGAAGTATTATCTCTATTGGGACACGTAACTGTCTTGGGGTCCTTCCCACCCCAAAAAAAGTGAGTTCAAATCTGCATTTCCTGCATTCTGGAATGAAAATAACAAAACAATGTGCAAAGTGCAGCAGCATTTGTATGTCAAATACGTTTACTTTTTACTTTTACTTAATATTTGTCACTTTTCATTCATTGCCCTTTAGAGTCTGCACATGCCACTGCCATGTTTGATGTGACCCTCGTGACTTACAGAAAAAATAGACATGGCAGATTTTAGAGCGCCTTTGCTTTAAAATTTCACATAAGAAAAGGGAATTCTTCTCTCCATCTAAAATGTGTTTACATAGTCTTCCTCATATACATTTCTCTGTCCGTGTCTCACTCACTGAGGAGGATGAAGACAGCAGCACGACTGACTACAGGCTGCACACTGCCAGAAACAGGTTGTGATAACTAAAAGGGGGAAAGGGGGAAAAATAGTCAGAAAGACGGGAGAAATACAGAAGAACTGCAAGAGGAGAGAGGGCAAACAATGGGCCTCCCCGGGGAAAGATCTGGAGGGCTTGGCAAGTATATGGATATCACTGTTCAATGAATTGTGAGCCTGCAAAATGTTTGAAAACACAGTGACCTGTGCCGTGACCTATTAACATGTAGATAGTCGACATATTTATTTGCTTGTGTTTAACGTGCTGGTAATTATAGTAGGCCTACTTAAGCTGCAGTAGTCGGTATTAACGAGTGTAAATCCAATTTTCGAAGGAGCACGCCAGAGAGGAGTGTGATATGAGAAGAGGGGGGAGGTGAAAAGCGCTGAAATTGTTTGTACGATTACACTGTTGCAGATGGCCCCGTTGCATCTTTACAGTTGCCAAATGTCTTAGTGCTGTGATCACTTTAATTCCGGCAATTAGAGCGCAATTGCCTCGGGTTGGCTCTTGGTCTTTGCCGCCATTTCCCCCTCCACTCAAGAAACTCGTGAGGCTCTTTAAAGTCCTCCTCCCTACTCCTAACAGTTTTTCACCTCGGAAGCTCTCTTAGAGGTGCTTTTGATCACATTCACTGTTGTTTGATTCAACTGCCGCCTCAAGCTGCTGTCTGTTTGTTGCCCTACCTTGGGGAATACCGTTAATGATCCCAATGCTAGCTAGCCAGCGTCAGGGGAGCGCAGAATGCTGGGCGCATAGTGGTGAACTTTTTCTTTCCCACAACCTGGTACCTACCAAGACTCTTGATCTCCTACGAAACACAGATACAACGTGAGACCAACGTTGCTATACTATTGGCTCACAAACCTCATGACTTCAGAATTCTGACACACGCATAAACAAAAGATTCATTTTACACCCAACATACATTGTAAAGTTATTAACAAGTTATAAAAAGAGAAGTGTTAACATAACACTGTCAATATGTTGTTTTCAAGTCTTCAATTTAAAGAAAGTCTCCTAGAAAACACCATCATTTCATCCCCAGGACCGACTCTTAACACAAGGAAGCTTTCTGAATACGACCCCTGACTTTCATTCAGCCACAGAGAGGAGGAGTTGATCCTGAGTTGCATTATCACCCCTTCAGTTCTATTCATGGCTCTTTGATCTGTCAGAGCAAAATGACGGCATTACACAAAGTCAACCTCACGCATAGATGAGCACTTGAAGAAACAGTTTCATCCTGACAGGAAACTTAAGTGGTGTCATTGTGCTGATGTAAGATTTTGTAAAAATGCCTTTCCAAAAACAACTTTAATTTTTTTTTTCTGCTGAAAAAGCTCTATAGGGAGAAAAAGATTATACAAGTGATTCCAGCAGCGAACTGACTGGATAAGACTCCAGAGTTCCTTTTTGTGTTCTATTAGGTCCTGTTTGTTCACAAAAAAGGGACAAGAACAATTAAATGTCTCAATCTTTGCAAATTGCATCACACACTCTGCAATAAGCCGCTGTAGAAAACCTCTGTGAAATCCTTAAGGGACTAAGTTATGGTCCATCAGCTCGGCTATAAAGTCGGTGCCACGGGCTGCGTTTCAGTTGTGCTGAAAATATTACAGTCTCTTTGAGACAAATCACTGTGTGTGTGTGTGTGTGTGTTTGTGTGTGTGTGTATCCAGTTGCTGGCATGCATAAAGACAAAACATAAACCACTATAGCGGGCCTATGAATAAATTAATGTATTTCATGAAATTGCTATGTGTCTGATCTCCCTCACTGCAGGGATTTTATCCGCTCAGAAAAAAAACCCCATTCAATTCATTTATTTCTAAGTATGTCTCAAAGGTGTTTATAGAAATATGTTTATCCAGATTAACAACAGCCATTACTGCGGGCTTGTTTCTCGGCACAGTGTGTGCATGTGTGATGTATGAAGAACAATATATTGAATAATTCTGCAAATTCGCGATGCGGATTGGAAAGTATGGCTGGTATTTTAAGGAGAGTGGATAAGGAGCTGCAGCCTAATATTGTGAACACAAAGCAGCCCGGGTACATTCTGCGCAGATCAGAAATTCAGTCTGCAGTTTAAACTGAAGCTCACCTCTCCATTAAGGCACTTCAGATGAGTTTGCTTGCAAACAAGCGTGAACGGTGTTCATGAGGTCAACTCAATCTGTGTAGTGTGTGTCATATTAGTCATTCGCTGCTTACACACACCTGCTGGCTCATATCCTATTCACCGGCTGCAAAGCGACGACCTCGCACAATTACATCGGGGCAGGATTCTCCTTTCAGCCAATGTCGAGGGAGGTAAAAAAATCAATGCCCGCTTATCTTGTCTGCTGTCACACGACTGGAGCAGCTGTTAGGAGTGCGCTTTTCCACACAGACACTGATGCATGGGCAGGCCGGGAGTTTTATGCTGCCGGGTGTCTGGTCAACAGATTCACTTACCCCCTGCACTATGAGAAGCCATTAATGGTTTATTCTCATGAGCCAGAGGCAACGCTGTCACTCCTGCTCGTTTTCAGAGTCAGAAAAAGGAGAGGCATCGCTATCGGGCGGTCGTGAATGAATCTCATTGACGGACCGTGAAAAAAAGGCTGTCCAGGTCGGGGCGACACTTGAAATGTCTTGGGCACAGTGTTGACTGGAAGTAGGCCGAGGGGCGGGATTCGCAATTCGACAATTAACCGCCGTTGCGCTGGTGTGTCATCCACCAGGCACTCAAGAAAAACAGGGATATTTAGAATAATAAGCATCATCTATGCAAGCCGTCTTTCCTCTGGTTATAATCAGAAAGCCTCTCGTGCTTCCGCCCACACAGTGTGATCTCAGCGCAGCATGGAGTCACACAACGGTTACCGTCAGCAGTGTCATCTGTCCAACCTCTGCACAGCAAAACTCATATTTTAGCAATTGTTTCTCACCCAGCGTTTTCTTTTTTGTTTTGCTGTAAAATGTGGTAGTTTTTTTTTGTTTTTTTTTTGGGAATATGCTGCTGCTCCAAGATCTGAGGAGGAGATGTTTTCAAAGCAGACAAAGATGAAGAGTATTTTCCCAAAGTATGTTCAAAGAAGTGAAAGCTACGGTTGAAGCCAATTAAAATTCATACAAACGTGGTAACAAAAAAAAGTATTTCTGAATATCGGAGGCTTCAAGACGGTGCAGACAAACTTGAGTGTCTTATTCAAGGTGATTCTTTTTCAGCTGCTAAGACATACCATTAAATATTTAAAAGATGATTGGTATTTGAGCTGTAGACAAATGCACCATCCCCTTTATTACAATGACTAACAGTGTCTTACAGTCGTGCTACTCCGCATGTATGTTTTCATTTGATCTCAATTTCCTCGATTTCGGCAGCGACACAGACTTTTAAAAGATTCACGATTGAAAAGCAATCTTTTGTTGACTTCTTGTTGGTCTGCAACTCGTATACAGCATATTATATTACGGCTGTCTTTTATCAAAGGGTTGTCTACCAAAACAGTTACATTTAGGGGTGGGAATCGAGAACTGGTTTCAATTGACCAATTCCATCGGAATTGTACGTCTCCAACGTTATCGATTCTTCTTAACAATTCTTTCATTTCCCTGCCTGCACAAGGTTTTCCGGTTTTCCTGAAATTTTGCGTCGCGGTACATTTGCGTCACACTCTCTGCGATGACTCAGACCTTCAACCGAGAGGCAGCATCATGGAGAGGAGGAAGCAATCTAAAGCCTGGCTGCGTTTCACCAAACAAGATGAGAATTCTGCCGTGTGTAATCAGTGCAATGCTGTAATATTGTGCAAGGGTGCAAATACCAGCAGCGTGCTAAAGCATTTGTCTACCCAGCATGGAATTAAGTACCAAGAATGTCATGTGTTTGACCGCCTGCTTACGAGTGCTAAGTTAGCACTTGTATGTCGAACTAATTTATTTAGACTATATTTTCTTTCTACACTATATCTTATCAAGGTGTTGTCAGTATGTTTGAGTTGAATATGTACATGTTCACAGGTCTTGTGCAGACAGTCACCTTAGACTTCAGAAGTTCTGTAAGGGGTGCCACAACTGATGAAAAATTCTTACAGAAACTTCTGTAATATCCCACCATGCCCAGAAAACGCATCAAGTCTTTCTTGGTTACAGGAGGTGGAAAATTCTTAATGGCTTCCACTTTCGCCTCAACAGGGCGAACCTCCCCTTGCCTAAATATGTAACTGTGGCTCTAGCAAAATCACACTTGGCCAACATCACTGTTAACTGTGCCCATACCAATCTGTCAAACAATGCAGTGATCCTCTGCAGATGGTCCTCCCAAGTATCATTGAACGCAAAGACATCATCAAAGTACACAGCACAACCAACCAGCCCATTTACCACAACATTCATCAGCCGTTGGAAAGTGGCCAGGGCATTACGTAAACCAAAGGGCATGATTTCGTAGGAATACAAGCCGGTAGAAGTTATTAAAGCACTTATCTCCAGGGCCCGTGGAGACAGTGGGAATTGCCAGTATCCTTTTAACAGATCAAATTTGCTCACAAATTTGGCTGCACCTACTTGGTCAATGCAATCCTCTATTTGTGGTAAAGGAAATTAATCTGGTTTTGTGACACCGTTTACTTTCCTGAAGTCAGTACATGGTCGAAAAGTCAAATCAGATTTTTTCACAAGTAAACCCAGACATGCCCAGCTAGAATTGGAAGGCTCTGCCAGATTATTATCCAGCATATACTGAACCTCTGTCCAATTGCATCTTCTTGTCTAGTGAAAGACGTTAAAAACGCTGTTTGATTGGTTGAGTATCACCAACATCTATATCGTGTTCAATAAGATGTGTTTCCGGTGGCGTATCTGAAATCAGTGTAGGGTACTTTTTTATCAATGAAACTAGTTCATTGCGCTCACCCTCATCCAAATGACCAAGTACTGATGGCAAAGACTTTAAGGCGCCCGAGCCTTTTTAAACGTACCTGCAGCACCCCCTTATCTGTCTGTCATTCCCCCTTTCCCATAACTGCCCCCCCGAAGAAGACATCTCTGTGTCCACACACAAGGCAGGTTTCACACATGGGGCCTCCTTGGAGCTAGGAGATGACGACATACGGGCATAATATGGCTTTAGAAAATTGACATGGCACAGCCTAGATTTTCCAGTTGGCATTGAAATCAAATAATCCTGTTCAGAAACTTGTTTTCTTAACTGTGAATGGACCAACAAATTTGACCTGAAATGGCAAACCCACAACTGCCAGCAGAAACATGACCTGATCACCAGGACTGAACTGCTGCTGTTTTTCTTTATGGTCAAACTGTGATTTCATCGTCTTTTGTGATTTTCCCCGCCATATATAGTCTGTGTCTAAAACCATTCACGTAGTCAACCAAGTTTGATGGTGGCTCCGACTGTTGGCAAACACAAAAAAAGCGCCATGGGACAACGCACTGAATGCCCAAAAACCAGGTCATTTGGACTAAACCTAGTGCTTGCCTGAACTACCTCTCTTGCAGCCAGCAATAACCAAGGCAAACCCTCCTCCCAATCACGATCAAGCTCTGTGCAGTAGGCCCGCAAGAGTGACTTCAGAGTTTGATGAAAGTGCTCTAAGGCACCTTGACTTTGAGGATCAGCTATGATCAAATCTAAAGGAACTAGACTCCTCATGTAGCCAAAAACGATTTGTGCGTGCCGAAGTATTCTGCGCATCAACATTGTCGTTACAAAATGTACTTTTATGAGTCAGGATGTACTCATCAGCCAGCACTGCTGGTGAATGTTAGCGGCTAACATTTTTGAGCCGAGGATATTCGGATGGAGACCGTCTTTTTTGAAGAAAGTGGGGCGCTCCCAGAACAGATTAAAATTGTCAATGAAGCCTACGTCGTTGACCCTGCAGACGGACTGGAGCCAGCTGTTAAGGCTGAGAACTCTGCTGAAGCGACCGGTACCGCGTCCAAGAGTGGGGATAGGACCGGAAATGAAGACCGATCTGCCACATTGCTTCAGAAAGTTGAAAAGGTTGTTGAAGTCAACTTTCGTCAGTTCAGACTGTTGACGGGCAGTGTCATTTGTTCCCACGTGAACAATAATTCTGACGATGGAGGAGGGAAGAGATGGTATCAGCTCCTGGAGTTTTCCCAGGATAACGGGGGCTGTGGCACCAGGGAAACAGTGGGTTTCTGCATTGAAGAAGCGGACATTTCTTACAATGGAGTCCCCTACAATCAATGTACTCGAGGAAAAGAGCGGACGTGGGGACGAAGACTGAGTGCAGGCAGGAGGAGGTGGGGGGTCGGGCATCTGAGTGTGTGCCCTCTTTGTGTCGGGGACCGACACCGGAGACCCGGTTTTCGGGTGCGGAGTGAGGTGCACGAAGCCCGGTCGCAGAGGAGGGAGACGATGTTTGGGACGGTGTTCAGCGGGAGAGACGTTTGGTTTGGGGGGCTCCACGGAGAGTGGAGACGGGGACAAGGGAGCATCATGATCCGGAGAGGACTGTGAGGAGCGGTGACTCATGAGAGGAGGGAAATCTTGCTCCTCCAGGATGGAGAATGCGTTGGACAGCTGGAGGGCCTGGGGAGGACGGAGGCGGGACAGCAGCTTGTCGCTGTGTTTACCTCCGCGGACCGCGGTCCAAGGCTCCTTTTGCTCCTTGTGGCTAGGTGTGGAGCTAGCCGGGGCCTTTGGCTTAGCTCCCAGTTTGATCCAGTGATTAGGAGGCTGTGTGGCGGAGAGATCCAGGCATGGGACAGTCGAGTCCATTTCACCGGCAGTTGAGGAGGCGGCGGCAGTGGGTCCCACGGTAACCAGTGAGTCCAGGAGTAGCTCAGCGTCCTGGATTTGATATAGGACGGATATTCTGCCTTCCAGCTCCGATATCTTCTGGGTGAGGCGGAGACAGCTGTCGCATCCGGATGGTGAGGTGAGTGGAGGCATGTCTGTCTGGACCAGTGGGCTTTTGCTGGTAAGAGAGAGACAATTGTGGCCAGTAAAAGGGAATCGTAACAGGAGTAGAAAACAGTTGTCTTGTTAAGGTTGGCAGGCAGCAGGCAGACAGCACAGGGCGAGACTTACTCGCGAGGGCTCCACAACGGGAGCCCACAGTGGAGAAGGAGAGTTGTTATGTAGCATACAGGGGTCCAACAGGGACACGGGACTTACCGACACAGGCCCAAATATTGGGCCTGCTGAGGTGGGTCAGCCTTCGGTAAGCAGAGTTGGTAGTTTCTCTGTTTGTAGTGGTGGTAATGCAGGCGGAGTCCGTGTGAGGAGGCGCAGCGGTTAGTGATTTAGTTAGCTTCCAGGCTAACTAAAAAACAACCAGTAAGTCAGGTTTTCGCTGCTGATTTTTGGGATCCAGATGTCCGATGACTTAAACTGTGATTTCCTGTAGCTGCGAATGTAGATCCGATGTTAGGTATCTCTGAATAGTAGTTCGTGGGAGCTTTTCTGTTTAGCATGTCAAGGCGCTGATCGGTGGCGACTTGAGGCTCCTGCTTCCTGCTTCCTATTATTCTATTATGCAAAATCCTCATTCATCATTTACCAGACTCGTATTTCCTTAATGGGTGATAGTGCTGGGATTGTCCTGGATCTTAGTCTACATTAGATTTTTAAATAGCCTGTATTTATTCAGCTGTAACCTGGCATCAAGGAAATGGACAAGGTAGCAACTGAAGATGAAAATATGGCTCAAACTGATAAGATATTATAGCATGTCCTGTGGGAAAGTGGGTTGAGTTTCCCAACATGCTTTGGGACTATGGGCCTTATTTTGACGATCTGAAACGCAAGTCTCAAGCACAAAGCGCAAGTAGCTTTGTGGGCGATCTCAGGCGCTGTTGCTATTATGCCGGCGGGATAAATGACTCTTGCGCCCGGCGCAAATCTAAAATGGGTTGGTCTGAAGTAGCTACATTAGTCATAGGTGTGGTTTGTGCGTAACGTGCAATAAACCAATCAGAGTGTCATCTAACATCCCCTTTAAGAGCAGGCGCGCTTGTTCCATGGTGGATTGCTATTATAATGGCGCATTTGCCAGTCGCACACCAGGAGCGGTTCCCAGCCGAGGAGACCGGCGTTCTCGTTGGGGCTGTAAAAGACCGAGAAGTGGCATTGTATGGCGATGGGAGAAATCCATCCAAACTTGCTTTGGTTAAACGGGCGTGGGAGGAAATTGCCATAATTTTTTCTAAGCCTGGCATCCCCATGACACCGCACCCCGGGAGCAGTGCACACGGGCCGAGCAGTGCGCAACGGCCAGCTGATGACGGAGCAGCGCAAACACCAAGGTGCAGAGGATCCAGACCCACTACACGCCGTGGCAGCATTGTCAGACCGGACCGCACTGCCCGTGAATGCGGCAAGGTATTAATGCCCGTCTTGACCGGCTGGCGATGTTGCTGCTGCCTCTCAGGCGCATCGCCTCAAGTCTCCAAACGCACCACCTGCTCCTGTTGTGCCCATTCCTCCTTCCTCCCCCTCCCCCAACTCCATCTCTGTCCACCTGCTCCACTAGGAGCAAATTGCGCATTGCCACTCCCGGACCCTCACGGCTACGGCGGGCGCGTCGCATATCAGAGGGAAAAAGAATTAGTTCTTCTGTTTAAATCTTTTCAACTTTTTTTTTGTATGGTTTGCAAAAACGGGAACTGCTTCCTTGTAGATGAGAGAAGCAAAGTGTATGCACGTTGAGCACACGCTACATTATGGCCAAGCATGCGCCCTTAAAATAGCATCTGAATAAGTGCCACTGACTTTAGACCAGGTTTTTCCTGGTCTGTTGCGCAAGTGTTTTCTGAAACGGCAAAATAGCACCAGTAAACGTTTGCGCCGGAACACGCCTCCTCTTTTCGCTGAACCGCCCCCGGGAGCGCAAAGTCATTCCCTAATTTAAGGATGCACGTCTGTGGAGGGAAAACTCCAATGTGCGCCGAGTGCAAAATAGGAATTACACAAGCGCCAGTGTACAAAGTCAATTGCGCCGAGTGCAAGATAGAGCCCCTTGTGTTAAAAGCCAAAGTCAAGTGTGTCTAAATGTGTTCTTAATCACCACTAACGTTACCTGTCAAACAGTAATTGTTGTTGCTGTTCTTCAATTCTACAAACGTTTCTAACAGATTACAGTTGTTGTGGTAAAAGACATTCATGAGTCAACATGACTGAAGTCATGCACATTAATAGTGACATCTTGCCTGTATAAGTACAATTGTAATAAGATGTGTTCCACTGTTAAAACCATGATTGCTTCCTTGAAGTTAAACATCGCCCCCGTTCTGTTTTAGTTTAGTTATGCAACTTTGATTTAAAGATTTGCTTCAGCCCAGTTATAATGATTCTCGGGAGTTGCACTTGAAAATGTGACTAGGTTCAAATAGAGTACATTTTCCAGCCTACTTTATTTTTAAAAATCTTGCTTGAACTTAGTCACTGAAATGCTGTCAAAACACAACTTGTCCATATATATAAAACAATTGCTTCAAAACTACACTGCTAAAAATAAAATCAAGGTAACGCTTTTAATCACACATCAGATCTTGATGAACAAATTATTCAAAATAATTTGCATAATGTTAAAAACAGTAAAATGAATAGAACTTTTGAAAGATTGACCCTATCAACACCAAATTTGGTATACGGCTTCGGGGGGTGAAGGGACTCATTTCTAAATGAGTCAAAAAACATGGCCGACACGGACCAATGTATCTTCACAATGGGCGGGACTTAGAAATGATTGGCCATAACTCCCACACCCTTTGCCCTATCATCACAAAACTTGGTGGACAGGTTCACAACTGTACTAGGATTCTGCCTACCAAAGCATGTAGTGCTCAACCTATAGGGGGCGCTATTAATGCTACACATGCGTATCTCAAAGACCATCGGAGGGAAGTTTGGTATGCACGCTCTAGGGGCAAGTATTAACTAATATCTTGAGTGCCATGTTGATAGGTGAAAGTGTGCGTGGCCTATTCGTCATTAACCATCACTGTTTGCATTTTATTAATTTATGGCGAGCTGGAAGGACCTAGAGACAAGAAACTTGGTGCGTTGAGTATAAACGACGTCCACATGCTGCTCCAAAAATTTGATTGATTTGATGAGGGTCAGGGTGGCCGGTTTGGGGCGAAAGAGGTTAGAACCCCCGGATTGCCGCTTGCGGCGATATTTTAGTTTAAATAAATAATCATATAACCTTTCATTATTCACTTAAATATGATCATAAATCTGTCAGTTTCCCTTCACTTCATAGTGTAAGCTAGAGAGAACCCCTTCAGTGTGTCGTTATCCATTCCATTCCACTTGTTCATATAGAGAACGCCCACATCACTGAAAATCCAGTCCACGTTCTCCCTGCAACCTTGCTTGCACTCGGTACCTGCAGCATGTGGACCTTGAAGCACACAGAGCGACTAGAACAGCATGAGGAGAAGAACATGAATGAAGAAGAATGGATATCAGAACGTTATTCAAAAAAGTACATATTCATCACTGCTGGGCGTAACAATTAGCTCCAGTTAGCTCCAGCCCCCAGCTAACAGCATAAATCCCATAGTAATTAATGAACCAAGTGCTCCCTGTTTGACAAATAAAAACCTAGCTTGCACACTCTAGACAATCTCTGCGCACGTCTCACCTTTGTTGTTTCATGGTCAAAAGTTACATTCCAGCTGTAAAAGAACGCTGCTACTTAGCTAGCTAGTTAGTCTGAAATGCATTGTGAAGGCCCTGGTTGTTTATAGAGTTAAGTGTGCACTCTTTTTACCAAATACTATCTTTGGCTGACTTCCTTCATCAGCTGTGATTCTTTCTTTACGCATGGATGCACACCGTGAAACAGGAGCTGAGCTCATTCACGTATGATTATCATCAGTGGATAATAATAATGTAACACTGTCTAATGTACATATAATAAAATGTACAGTCACGTACTCTCAGTTTAGGCCAATCAGAAGAAATAGGTACGTAAAGGAAGATTGATGGGACAGGACAACGGTTTGAAAAGAGTACTTACAAAATGGCTTCATTGGCAACAGTGCCACCTTTAAGTGCAAAACATGAAATATTTCATGTGTGACTGAAATCCCTTCTTGTATCAGAAGTTAGCAACAACTCAAAAATTTCACTGCAAAACACTTGATAGAACAATAAAACACTTCACAGTGTGAGTTATGAAATACGGGCCCAAAATAATAAAAAAAAACAATAAAGAAAACTCAGTAGAGTCCAAAAAAGAGTCCAAGTAAAGTCAAGTCTGGTTTTGAGTCAATGTTCACAGTTTGTTCATCTACCCGTAGTGTGATTTTATGCTCTATGTCTTATCTGTATGCGGAATTGATTCTTTCAGTGCACAGTGAAGCTCCCGCTGATGTCACACTCTCCGCGCGTGTAGGCCTGCGTCCCGCTCCACGATCCACCGGTCCAGGCTTTGGCTCGGCATCAGAATCCACTCATACAAAAAAAACCAACGTGCATAGGGCAGTAGTAGCAACATCTCCTTTGAATACAATCTTATTTATCTCATTAATCTCTCTTCTTCATGAATGTATCTTAACTGTACAGTATCAATTCTTTTTTTTTATCTTAAATCAATGAACATGAATTATTCAGTGACAAAGTATCATATACAGCTGCACAATAACTTTTTAACAGCCAAACAAACAATATGAATTTTAAATAGTTTCTTCACTTCTTAACTCATCACAGCTAAATGTACACAATTTATGTAACTTCTGTAACTCAAATGCACACAGCTGCATGTGTTTTAGCTCAACAACAGGCTCAAACCAGTTTCCTTAGCTGCATAGCATGTGCTAGCGCAGTTAACACATATCATCCCTTCTCCACAGAAACACACAATAAAATAAAATTTCAACCTCAACACACATGTTTATAGTTCTCCGGTCGGCTTTTTATACACAGTGGAGACATATTCAATAAAATTAGCAGGTAATTAGCCGTGGTCAGCATCGCTAGCATGCTACGCTAATAGTACATAGCACTTACTCACCAGAGTTTTCAATCGACAAAAATAAATATCCACACGGTCAGGTTCAGTAAGAAAAAAACTCTCTTCCTTCTACTGAAGTCCTCCGAACTGTTAACTCGAACAAAATTGTAGTCTTAACAACTTCACAGGCTGTTATCAACCTTCTCAAACTAGCTTGTCTCTCATGTGGTACTCTCGTCTGCATCGGTGCATGGAAAAAAGACAGAGAAGAGAGAAAAATCAAGGACTGGCACTGCCAGTGTTTGTCTGGGATGAATGCGCACCACTGCTAGTGAAACTAAGCAAGTACATTTCAAAACTACAAGGCTGTATAGTTCTATACACTGTTCAACTGTAAACATTTGGGGATAACACTGTGTGTGTAACTAATGGGCGTTACAATAATAATAATAATAATACACTAATTAAAACTGCAAGCAGTGATGCGCGCTCACTTGTTATTTTCATGCGATGCTGGGGAGAAAACAGACAGTAAACGTCATGTCAATCGCATGATGTTTGTCTGACTCCCTGTGTCCAGTGGGTGGCGCTATGGATATGACTCAGTTTTGATGCAGAGATATATTCAGGGCGACTCCCTCTACATTCCTGAGAGATTTGGCGCAAATTGGTCATTGTATGGTGAAGTTAAGAGGACTTGATGCTTTATGGCGAATGATTTAAATGGACGGCACCAACACGGCCAGCAGTTATGTCAGGCTGGGGCGCGCTTACTTGTTACTTTCATTTGATGCTGGGGAGATAACAGGCAGTAAACGTCATGTCAATCTGATGATGTTTGTCTAACTTCCTGTGTCCAGTGGGTGGCTCTATGGATAAGACTCAGTTTTGATGCAGAGATATATTCAGGGCGACTTCCTCTACATTCTTGAGAGATTTGGTGTAGAAGGGGAATTGTATGTTGAAGTTACGAGGACTTGATACTTTATGGCAAAGGATTTACATGGACGGCACCACCACGGCCAGCAGATGTGTCAGGCTGCAAAGCCGTCGGATAGCGCGCTCACATGTTACTTGCATGTCATGCTGTGGAGAAAACAAGCAGTAAACGTCATGTCAATCGGATGACGTTTGTCTGACTTCCTGTGTCCAGTGAGTGGCGCTATGATTGTGAAACAGTTTTGATGCACAGATATATTCAGGGCGACTCCCTCTACATTCCCCAGAGATTTGGTTTAGAAGGGGAATTGTATGTTGAAGTTACGAGGACTTGATACTTTATGGCAAAGGATTTAAATGGACGGCACCACCACGGCCAGCAGATGTGTCAGGCTGCAAAGCCGTCGGATAGCGTGCTCACATGTTACTTGCATGTCATGCTGTGGAGAAAACAAGCAGTAAACGTCATGTCAATCGGATGACGTTTGTCTGACTTCCTGTGTCCAGTGGGTGGCGCTATGATTGTGAAACAGTTTTGATGCACGGATATATTCAGGGCGACTCCCTCTACATTCCCCAGAGATTTGGCGTAGAAGGGGAATTGTATGTTGAAGTTACGAGGACTTGATGCTTTATGGCGAAGGATTTAAATTGACCGCCCCACCATGGCCAGCAGGTATGACGTAGACGAAAGCTTTGAACAGGTTTTCATCTTTAAGGTCTGTGGATGATACTGAGTGACTGTGAAGTCTGTTGTGTTAAATCTATAGGAGGATGTCATTACAGTTCTAGGATTGGAAATATTTCAAAATGGCGGCCACAATCAAAATGGCCGACTTAGTATTGATGCAGAGACGTATTCCGGGCAACACCATCTACATGAATGTGCCTTATGGTGTAGATTGGAAAGTGTATGTTGAAGTCATAAAGCCTTGATGCTTCACTGCGAAGGAAAAAAATGGTTTCCATCGCCACGCCCACCAAGTATGATGTAGCGGAAAGAGTTCCATAGCTTTTCATCTTCAAGGCATGAGGAAGATAACTGAGTTAATTTGAAGACTGTGGTGTTTAAGCTCTAGGACAAGATAATTTTCAAAGTAGGCATGAATTGGACAAAAATGGCGCCACACATCAAAATGGCGGACTTCCTGTTGGAGTGACCTTATCGGTCCAAATGGGCTTTTTGTGCGTCTGGTCATGAGGAATCAGCGTACCGAATTTCGTTCTTCTACGCACTTGTGGGAGGCCGGGCTGAACATTAGGGGGCGCTACAGAGCGTGCAGGACACGACCACGCCCAATGACAAGACAGATCCATTCAGGGCAGCTCCATCTACATTCCTGAGATATTTGGGCGAGATAGGAAATTGCATGAAGAAGTTATGACGACTTGATGCTTTACGGCGAAGGATTTGAATTGACAGCTCCACGGCGGCCGGCAGGTATGAAGTAGGATAAAGATCTCCATAAGTTTTCATCTTCAAGGTCAGAGGATGATACTGAGTGACTGTGAAGTCGGTGGTGTTACGTCTGTAGGAGGAGATCATTTAAGTACGAAGATTGGCAATATTTCAAAATGGTGGCCAAAAGCATAATGGCCGACTTAGTATCGATGCGGAGATGTATTCGGGGAGACAGCCTCTACACTTATGAGCAGTTTGGTGTGGATAGGAAATTGTATGTTGAAGTTATAAAGCCTCGATGCTCGACGGCGAGGGAAAAAAATGGTTTCCACTGCCCCGCCCACTAGAGTTTGGTGCAGCTGAATGATTTCCATAACTTTTGTTCTTCAAGACATGAAGAAGATAACTGAGTTAATTTGAAGACTGTGGTGTTTAAGCTCTAGGACAAGATAATTTTCAAAGTAGGCATGAATTGGACAAAAATGCCACATCAAAATGGTGGACTTCCTGTTGGAGTGACCTTAATGGTCCAAATGGGTTTTTTGTGCGTCTGGTCATGAGGAATCAGCGTACCGAATTTCGTTCTTCTACGCACTTGTGGGAGGCTGGGCTGAACATTAGGGGGCGCTACAGAGCCCGCAGGTCACGACCACACCCAGTGACGGTGCAGGATCGCAATTTTCGCTTAGCCACACAGGTATCCCAAATTTGGTGAGTTTTCGTTTATGTTCAGGTATCTAAAACTGCAGTCAAACTCGGAATCGGACTAAAAATGTTAATAAGAATAATAATAAGAATAATTTTTCCAATTACAATAGGGTCTCACAGGTCTGTGACCTGCTCGGGCCGTAATAATAATAAGAAGAAGAATAATTTTTCCAATTACAATAGGGTCTCACCGGTCTGTGACCTGCTCGGGCCCTAATAATAAGAAGAAGAATTCCAATTACAATAGGGTCTCACAGGTCTGTGACCTGCTCGGGCCCTAATAATAATAAGAAGAATAATTTTTCCAATTACAATAGGGTCTCACAGGTCTGTGACCTGCTCGGGCCCTAATAATAATAATAATAATAATAATAATAACAACAAGAAGAATTTTTCCAATTACAATAGGGTCTCACAGGTCTGTGACCTGCTCGGGCCCTAATAAGAAGAATAATTTTTCCAATTACAATAGGGTCTCACAGGTCTGTGACCTGCTCGAGCCCTAATAATAATAAGAAGAATAATTTTTCCAATTACAATAGGGTCTCACAGGTCTGTGACCTGCTCGGGCCCTAATAAATAGTTTCTCAGTCTTGGTTAGCTGTTTGTGAAATATTGTGCTTGCGCGCTACGTTTGCTCACATGCTGTACATCTCTTGGGGCCTAAGCCTCCCCTGTCCTTAATACCTAGTGACGCCCCTGGTAGGACCGATCCCAACATGACAGTTCATAGCCGACTGATCAGTGTCGTATGTGTCTAAAGCTTCATATAGATTAGTTTTATGTAAACATTAATGTACAGCTAATGTTTCAGTGTAGGGGAAGAGCTGCCTTAATGTTCACTGTAGACCGCAGCAAAGGTTTGCCAATTCTGTGAGATTCCGAGATCTGTGTGTTTTCTCTGGTGTCCACTCATTAATCTACACACCCGCTGACTGTTTATAATCATATGGATGCTGTTATAATGTTTTAAGATCGAGATCCTGACCTGTCATACATCCTGGAAAGAGACAAGTTTTTTGCTCTAAACTACATAATTACATAATCACCACCAGTAAACAAAATTTGTCACTTGCAGGGAGGGATACTGTTTTGTAGGAGAAAGTTCACTGAAGAGATGTTATTCTGAGCTGAGGAGAAATGATTGACTGTACATTAATGAGAAAATGAATAAATCCACAATGTCCACAGCTGTCTCTGTCCTTACATGGGTGACAGATTAATCATAAATGCAGTCATGTTAAGTGGAAAAAGACAAAGGTCTGCAAAATATGTATTTCAATTTTAATTGTACGAATGAGGAAAGGAAAAATGCCTCCGGCTAAGCCGGATGGGGGGAGTCAGAGAGAAACTCAGAGTTTGTGGAAGAAAACATGTCAGCGAACAGCTTAGTTTCACAGAGTTAGTTACCGTAGTAACTGAGCCAGAAGTTCTCTCTCTTTCTTGAATGGAAAATCTAAAGTTGAAACAGGGCTCTGGACCATGAAACAGGATCTGCGCTTCGCTAGGTAACATCAGAGCTAATTCTGTTTTTTTAGTCCTAGGATGGTGGTTCACATCCATCATCATGGTTATTTGTGCTGCACACCTAACCTGCTCTAGACCAGGTGATGATTAAGGTAGGGGATCCAAACATAAGAAAGCACCACCTTCACCACCTTCCTATGTTTGAGCCCCTAACACTTAAGAAACAGTTATTACAAAAGGTAATAGTAGTTAGTCGTATTATAATAAAACTCCAAATAAGAGAGATAGAAGTGAAGCTCCTAACCCTACCTTAAATAAACATACCATTCTCAATCTTATCTTAGACAACAGTTATTTACTGTAATACAGTTGTACCTCACTGTCCACTACCCCATTCTTGTCACGATGTGGTGCCTCGTAAGCATCCATTTGCTGGCGTGAAACCTTGGCAAGCCTCTCAGCCAGCTCCCTCCAGCGTCCAGCCACTTCCACAGCTGTGGTCAGCAGGACAAAGTCCATGACCAGCCTGGCCACAAGACCTTGACAATCGATCTTCAACAGGGCCTGCAGAGAAAGGACAGTAGGGACTTTAGAGATACATCAATAAAAGAGTGCTTAAAGTTACAGTCTGAAATGATAGAGGTAGACAGAGTTTAGTATCCTGGATTCTGGAAAACAAAGTTATGTATGAGCTCTGAGTAGGAATCAGTGGAAAGGGTGAGAGAGAGCACCACTGTGAACTGTGTGAAGTGAAGATGGAAACCAAGCATAGAACAGTGAACTTTGACGATACATCACACAACAAAGAGACTAATAAATGGGAACTTGCCCATTGTGGCTGCATGAGAGATTGTACTACATGCTCCAAGTCCAAAAATGCGTAAAGCCCTTTGCTCATGCTTAGGGGAGAGCTAGGCTTAGAAAGGACACACATGCTAAACTGATGATGTCATCACAGGGTGTATTAAGAAATACAGACATGACAAAACCATGGTTCAATCAGATTTCACGAATCTACTTTTTTATGTACCTGTTTGTATGTACATGTTGTACTTGGGGGGGGGAAATTCAGACTTAAGGATGGCTTGTCCAATTGGGGACAAAAACTGTATCTCTAATTGCCAAAAAACTGATTTGTTGGCCAGTGGGGCTCCAGGGTTATGCTTATGGTAAGGGCAAGGCTCCAGGAAATTAATGATAGTCTTTGTCAAGTCCCCAAGAAGTATCCACTGCCATAACACCAGACTACAGAGCAGCTTCATTCCCCTGGTTGTGAGAATTCTCAATTCATCATCAGTACTCTATTCTAAAAAATAGATGTAACACATAGAACTGTTTTTCAAACCTTTGTGTTTTAAAAATGCAAATAAACCCACTTTGTAACCTTGTAACATCTAGTTATCTACAGCTGAATAATAGGTAGAAAAACAGTCGAATTCTAGAATGAAGTAAGTGATAATAAATAAAAATAAGAACACAAATAGAATTGTATTGTATTTATTCACATTGCACAACACTGATGTACCAGTCAAAAGTTTGGACACGCCTTCTCATTTAATGTTTTTTCTTTAATTTCATGACTATTTACATTGTAGATTCTCACTGAAGGCATCAAAACTATAAATGAACACATATGAAACTAGAAAAATCGGTGTAGCCGTTCAAGGGATATAAACTTCTCATATTTTTAGCGCCCCTTAGTGGCCAAAATTCACCAAATTCGGCTCATCCCTTCCCAGTGTCATGGCAACCAAGGATCTCAAATTTGGTGTGAATAGCATTTAGTTTGACCGAGATATCAAACAGCTTACATGTTTATAGCGAGCAGAAATTTGTTTGTGAATAATTAGCGCATTTTTTGACTGAGCGAAATTCTTTTGATAGCTTTAGATCAGATCCAGCTGAAGAGTGTACGTGCCAAGTTTCATGCAGATCGGACAAAATCCCAAGGAGGAGTTCAAAAAAGTAGGTTTTCCAGTTTTTGCGATTTTGCGGTTGGTTTTTGAATGTGCGACACACGGTGTGGGAGTTATAGGCAGAAACGTGTTGTCCTAGGTTATAGCGCCCCCTGCAGGCGGATATATGGAATTTTTTGTGTGTGAGATATTCGCCGAAGTCTGGACCAACCCTCCAAATTGCACCGCCCTCCCTTGCACTGTTTAGCCTGCAGCAACACTTTTAGCCGGAGGAAAATAAAAATAAAAATCTTTACAATTACAATAGGGTTCCGAGCACCGCTGTTCCTAGGAAACGCGTATGCTTGCATACCCGTTCCCTAGGACTCCTCCTAGGGCTTGGCCCCCTAATTAAAACTGCAAGCAGTGATGAACGGGCGCTCGCAGTCCGCACGCGTCAGCCTACGGCGAGCAGTAAACATATCTTTCGGACGATTTTTGTCTGACTTCCTGTGTCCAGTGGGTGGCGCTATGGATATGACACAGTTTTGATGCCCAGATATATGCAGGGCGATTCCCTCTACATTCCTGAGATATTTGGCGCAGATAGGACATTATATGGTGAAGTTACGAGGACTTGATGCTTTGAAGATTTCTCCATTTACTTTCCATTCAGAATAACTAGACTTCAACCAAAGCACCACCTATTGGCCAATTTGCACCAAATTTTACACAGAACATCATTAGGCCATGGAACACAATTGTGAACATTTACGTGATGATCTGACACTATCTTATGAAGATATGCAAGATTGTCTGTTTTCAACACAATCTGCAGGAATTTGTTGTTTTATATTTCGCGCATTTTATGGACAAGCAAAATTCTTTTGATAACTTTTTGTCCGGTGGGTCTACAGATGCTACATGCACATTTTGTTGCAAATCTGTCAAATCGTCTATGAGGAGTTCGAAAAAGTAGGTTTTTCATTTGTCACGATTTTGCAAATGGAAAATTACTGCAAAAGTGGGTGTGGCCTACACCACATTATTCAGCTGAATTCGGGGAACACGTAGATATAAGGTTTAGCAGTGTGCTACATATAATGTGGGAGTTATGTGCCACAAACGCTTTGCATTGAAAATAGCGCCCCCTGCTGGTCATTTTTGGTGTGTGAGTCACAGGGGCCATTCTATAGCACCTCTATGAATTTCATTTCCATAAGTGTTGTTGTGTGGGCACAGTGCCAAATATAAAATTAAATTGGCACCACAGCGCCATCTAGAGTCAAATTGGTAAACCCTTCATAAGCTCTCCTCAGGAGGGCACTGACAATAAGTATACAAAGTTTCGTGTCAATCCAATGAACGAATGTGGAGATAAAAAATAGCTCAGTTTAAAGAGCACCACCTTGTGGTCATCGCCTGAAATTTGGCACAGGGCCTCAGCGGCCTATGGCGAAGTAGTAACCTTAGTTTCATGTCATTAGACCATACCAATGTGGAGATATGCAACACTTCCTGTTTTGAACCAAATCTGCAGGAAGTTGATATTTAATAACTTGAGTATTGTGTGGCCTATCAAAATTCTTTTAATAACTTTTTGTCAGGAGTGTCCACAGATACTGTGTGACAAGTTTCGTGCGAATCGGTAAAATCGCCTGGGAGGAGATAGAAAAAGTAGGTTTTTGAGATTTCGCGATGTAGCGAAAAAAGGGGTTCCCGGAAATGGGCGTGGCCTATACCACAAGATTCAGCACAATTCACTGAATGAGTGGATATAAGGTTTTTGAATGTGGGACAAAGTATGTGGGAGTTATTAGCCAAAACGCGCTTTCCTTAATAACAGCGCCACCTAGTGGTGGAAATTCAGGACGACAAAAGATTATAAAATTTTTCGCCAGGTGTGACTTATTTTCCAAGTTTGGTGAGTTTTGGGGTATGTTCAGGCAGTGAAAAATGCGATCATTTTGTGAGAAGAAAAATAATAATAAAAAAAAATAAAAATAATAATAATAATAATAATCATTTGAAAAACAATAGGGACCTCGCAGGTCGAGACCTGCTCGGGCCCTAATTAAAACTGCAAGCAGTGATGAACGGGCCCTCGCAGTCCACGCGCGTCGTGGAATGCTGCCATCGGGGCTTGTTCAAGCAACACAATTCGGTGGCCTGCTACTGCCGGTATGAAATACTGTATGCTGAAGTCAGAAAAACTGTGTGAACGGCTGCATGATTCCCCGGGCAAAGACTGAGACGATGGTCAGCTTCTGGAGCTGGATGAAGAAAATGTCCACACGAGGCATAATGCAATGAAATAATTTGAGGAGAAAGCTGAAAGTATCATAGTCCAGTAGCCTCACAAACCCTCCAGCATCCAGAGTGGTAGGCTCAAACTCCCCTGATGGTTTCAAAACACTGGACGACGTCACCTTTGTGCTCAAAC
>CAEMYA010000029.1:4986449-5016567 GCA_903131615.1 Diplodus sargus
CACAGAAAGTCCATGCAGCATCACACGGTCTGCTCACTGACTGGTCTGCTGCATTTCAGTGTGCCTGAGCATGTCCTGACTTGTTCACTTGCACCAGTAGAGGGTGCTGTTGCACCTTTACCTGTAAAGCTTTCTTACAGTTTCTGTGGCTGCACACATGCTGAAGCAATAACAGACCCAAAGTTGAAAATGTCTCCATAAAAAGAACTCAGACACAAAAAACTAACTGCCATTTTTGAAAGAAAGCGGACTCAAAATCACACAACATACTTCCACGTGAAATAACACAAACCGCAATAGTGATCAAATTATCCATAACTACAAGCAGACACCATTTACAATTCCTCAAGAACGCACACATCATTAGAGAAACACACAGAAAGTCCATGCAGCTTCATACGGTCTGCTCACTGACGAGTCAGCTGCATTTCAGTGTGACTGAGCATGTCCTGACTTGTTCACTTGCACCAGTAGAGGGTGCTGTTGCACCTTTAACTGTAGAGTTTTCTTACAGTTTTTGTGGCTGCACACATGCTAAAGCAATAACAGAGCCAAAGTGGAAAATGTCTCCATAAAAAGCATGGGAAAAATGCCTCCCAAACTCCTGATATTTTTGAAGGAAAGCTAACTCAAAATCACATAACATATTTCCAGGTGAAATAACACAAACTGCAATAGTGATCAAATTGTCCATAACTACAAGCAGAAACCACTTAAGCTTCCTCAAGAACGCACACATCATTAGAGAAACACACAGAAAGTCCATGCAGCATCACACGGTCTGCTCACTGACTGGTCTGCTGCATTTCAGTGTGCCTGAGCATGTCCTGACTTGTTCACTTGCACCAGTAGAGGGTGCTGTTGCACCTTTACCTGTAGAGCTTTCTTACAGTTGCTGTGGCTGCACACATGCTGGAGCAATATCAGAGACAAAGTGGAAAATGTCCTCATAAGAATGAATGGGAAAACGCCTCCCAAATAATACACACCCATTTTAAAATCAGAAGATGGCCTAAAAATCCTTAAATCTAAAACTGTGTTGATTTCAAAACCATACAAGATTTTAAAAAGCTGAATACATGCCTAATAGTTCAAGGTCTTCTGACTCCTTAGAAGGTGGAATGGTGTCTCTAGCTCAAAGCATGAGGTAAAAGGAGAGGTTAAAAGTCAAAGAGTTTTGAAGAGGATTTGAAGATTTTCCCATTTACTTCCCATTCACAATAATTACACTGCAACCAGCTATGGGCCGATTTGCACCAAATTTTACACAGACCATCATTATGCCATAGTACACGATTCCGAACATTTATGTGATAATCAAACAGTATTTTCTAACTGTGTGTACTGCTGTGAGATTCCCCGGACAAAGACTGAGACGATGGTCAGCTTCTGGAGCTGGATGAAGAAAATGTCCACACGAGGCATAATGCAATTAAATAGTTTGAGGAGAAAGCTGAAAGTATCATCGTCCAGTAGTCTCACAAACCCTCCAGCTTCCAGCACAGTGGTAGGCTCAAACTCCCCTGATGGTTTCAAAACACTGGACGACGTCACCTTTGTGCTCAAACAGAGTGTACAGCACGGATATGGAAGTTCCATCTTACTGTGTTTGCTCTTGGGAGTCTGTATGCCACCACTCTTATCAAGCACACTGGTTCTTTTGAGAGATCTTGAAAAGAAAAAAAAAAAGCAGAGAATCCAGCCAGGTCAGAGAAGAACTGATGAACTAATGGGATGTTACATTTGATGATGAAAGCTGAAGAGGGAGAAAGATTCAAAAAGCTCAAAAGATAGAAAAGCTGAAAAGTAAGAGGGCTGAAAAACTTAAAAAGGTGAACAGTTTCTTTGGCTGAACACATGTTGCAGCAATAGCACAGCCAAAATTGTGCCCATAAAAATTGCAGGGTAAAAGGCCTTCCAAACTCCTGCCTTTTTGAAAGAAATGTAATGGTTATCTGCAAAACATTTATATATTGAGTCACAGGAGNGATGTTGTTTTTATTTCCATAGAGTAAAAAATGAGGACTTCAGAGTGAGAGACCAAACAGGCTATGTCTGCTCTCCTCCAGAAATGTAGACTCAAAATTAACATTGCGGCTTATGGGGGACTTGTTGGAGTGCTTCTCGCACTGGGGCTTCCACATCTAAAACTGTAAGTCCTACATCTTAAATAAGACCATCAGCTGAAAGCCAACAAGATTTCCTACATTTCTATGCATATATTGTGCATGTGAGGTAAAAGATGTGGAATCCAATTCAAGCTAAACAGAATTTTCTCTCCAGTTCCTCCAGCTGCTCTTCACTTGAGCGATGATGTCACGCACTCTAGCTCACGCAATACACACCCATTATAAAATGACAAAGACAAGCAAAGTATCCTTAAAACTAAAACTGTGATGATTTCAAAACCATACAAGATTTTAAAAAGCTGAATACAGGACTAACATTTCAAGGTCTTGAGACTCTTTTAAAGTTGGAATGGAGTCTGTAGCTCAAAGTATGAAGGAGAAGGAGAGGTTGAAAGTGGATGAGTTTTAAAGAGGATTTGAAGATTTTCTCATTTAATTCCATGCAAACTAATTAGACTGCCACCAGATCGCCACCTTTTGGCCGATTTGCACCAAATTTTACACAGACCCTCATCAGGCCATGGGACACAATTAGCAACAGTGTTGTGTTAATGGGAATGTATTTGGGGAAGATATGGAACAATATCTGTTTTGAATGCAATGTGCAGGAATTTTTTGTTTTATGTTTTGGGCGTTTTTTGGGCAATCAAAATTCTTTTAATAAATTTTTGTCAGGAGGGTCCACAGATGCTTCATGCAAAGTTTGGTGCAAATCGGTCAAATCGTCTAGGAGGAGTTCGAAAAAGTAAGTTTTTTCATTTGGCGCAATTTTGCGAATGGAAAGTTACTGCCAAAGTGAGCGTGGCCTACACCACACAATTCAGCTGAATTCAGGGAACATGTAGATATAAGCTTTAACAATGTGCAACATATCATGCAGGATTTATGGGCCAAAAACGTTTTTTTTTTCAAAATGGCGCCCCCTGCTGGTCATTTTTGGTGTGTGAGTTACAGGGGCCATTCTATAGCACCCCTATGAGTTTCATTTCCATAAGTGTTATGGTGTGGGCACAGTGCCAAATATTAAATTATACGGCCACCAGAGCGCCACCTAGTGGCTGATCGATAAACCCTTTGTCAGCTATCCTCAGGATGGCACTGACAATAATTTTTCAGACTTTCGTGTTAATCCGATGAACCGTTGTGGAGATATAAAATACTTCAGTTTAAAGAGCGCCACCTTATGGTGATCGCCTAAAATTTTGCACAGGTCCTCAGGGGCCTATGGGTAAGTAGTATTCTGAATTTCATGTCATTCGGACACACCAATGTGAAGATATGCATCACTTCCTGTTTGTAACGAAATCTGCAGGAAGTTGTTAATTAATAACTTGAGTATCGTTTGATCTATCAAAATTCTTTTTGTCAGCAGGGTCCACAGATGGGGTATGCCAAGTTTCGTGCAAATCGGTGAAATCGCCTGGGAGGAGTTCGAAAAAGTAGGTTTTCGACATTTCGCGACGTAGCAAAAAAAAACGGTAGGCGGAAATGGGCGTGGCCTATACCACAAGATTCAGCACATTTCACTGAAGGCGTGGATATAAGGTTTTTGAATGTGCGACAAAGAATATTGGAGTTATTAGCCAAAACGCACTTTCCTTAACAGCAGCGCCACCTAGTGGTGGAAATTCAGGACGACAATAGATTCCAAAATTTTTCGCCAGGTGTGACTTATATTCCAAGTTTGGTGAGTTTTGGGGTATGTTCAGGCAGTGAAAAATGCGATCATTTTGGACAAAGGAAAAAAAAAAGAATAATCATTACGATTACAATAGGGACCTCGCAGGTTCCCTGCTCGGGCCCTAATTAAAACTGCAAGCAGTGATGAATGGGCCCTCGCAGTCCAAGCGCGTCGGCCTACGGCACCGTCGGACTGCGCACTCACCTGCTACTTGCATGTCACGACGGGGAGATATCGAGCAGTAAACGTCATATCATTCGGACGATTTTTGTCTGACTTCCTGTGTCCAGTGGGTGGCGCTATGGATATGACACAGATTTGTTGCACAGATATATGCAGGGCGATTCCCTCTACATTCCTGAGATATTTGGCACAGATAGGACATTATATGGTGAAGTTACGAGGACTTGATGCTTCATGGCGAAGGATTTAAATTGACCGGCACACCATGGCCAGCAGTTATGATGTAGGTGACAGCTTTGAAAAGGTTTTCATCTTTAAGGTCTGTGGATGATACTGAGTGACTGTGGAGTCTGTTGTGTTAAATCTGTAGGAGAATGTCATTACAGTGCAAGGATTGGAAATATTTCAAAATGGCGGCCAAAAGCAAAATGGCCGATCATTTAAGTACAAAGATTGGCAATATTTCAAAATGGCAGCCAAAAGCAAAATGGCCGACTTAGTATCGCTGCGGAGATGTATTCGGGGAGACAGCCTCTACACTTATGAGCAGTTTGGTGTGGATAGGAAATTGTATGTTGAAGTTATAAAGCCTCAATGCTCGACGGCGAGGGAAAAAAATGGTTTCCACCGCCCCGCCCACTAAAGTTTGGCGCAGCTGAATGATTTCCATAACTTTTGTTCTTCAAGACATGAAGAAGATAACTGAGTTAGTTTGAAGACTGTGGTGTTGAAGCTCTAGGACAAGAACATTTTTGAAGTAGGCATGAATTGGACAAAAATGCCGCCACACATCAAAATGGCGGACTTTCCGTTGGAGTGACCTTATCGGTCCAAATGGGTGTTTTGTGCGTCTGGTCATGAGGAATCAGCGTACCGAATTTCGTTCATCTACGCACTTGTGGGAGGCCGTGCTGAAATATAGGGGGCGCTACAGAGCGTGCAGGTCACGACCACGCCCAGTGACTGTGTGCAGGATCGCAATTTTTGCTTAGCTACACGGGTATCCCACATTTGGTGAGTTTTCATTTATGTTTAGGCATCTAAAACTGCAGTCGAACTCGGAATTTGACAAAAGTGTTAATAATAATAATAAGAAGAATAATTTTTCCAATTACAATAGGGTCTCACAGGTCTGTGACCTGCTCGGGCCCTAATAATAATAAGAAGAATAATTTTTCCAGTTACAATAGGGTCTCACAGGTCCGTGACCTGCTCGGGCCCTAATAATAAGAAGAATAATTTTTCCAATTACAATAGGGTCTCACAGGTCTGTGACCTGCTCGGGCCCTAATAATCATTGCGATTACAATAGGGTCCTTGCAGGTTCCCTGCTCGGGCCCTAATAACTAGAACTGCAAGTAGTTATGACCAGGGGGCCAAGCCCCCCCGCACGACTCGGACCCCGCGCACCGCAGAGCCCACGGAAGTTGGCGCTGAAGGATGACGGGCTCTAGGCAAAAGTGAGGACACAGGCCAACGTCTGAGCCGTGGTATTCGCTGTAATGGGAAGTGCACTGGAAGTGCAAAAGACTGAATGTGTGCCGATTTGGATTTATTGTAATAAGCCACGCCCTAATTGACCAGTCATGACCATCTTCAAGATATGGCCTCAGGATTGGCCCTACATCATACTTACCAAATTTGGTGAACATCGGTGTAGCCGTTCAAGAGATATAAACTTCCCATACTTTTAGCGCCCCCTAGTGGCCAAAATTCACCAAATTCGGCACATCCCTTCCCAGTCTAATTGCAACCAAGGATCTCAAATTTGGTGTTAATGGCATGTAGTTTGACTGAGATATCAAACAGTTTACATTTTTATAGCTAGCTACAGAAATGTGTTTGTTAATAATTTGCGCATTTTTTGACCGAGCAAAATTCTTTTGATAACTTTAAACCAGGTCCAACTGAAGAGGCCAAGTTTCACGCAGATCGGACAAAATCCCACGGAGGAGTTCGAAAAAGTAGGTTTTGCATATGTGGCGATTTAGCGAACGAAATGTGCAGCAGAAGTTGGCGTGTCCTATGTCAGAAAACCCAGCTCTATTCAGGGAACATATGGATATAAAGTGAATGTGTTGCGAATGTGTTATTTAAAATGTGGAAGTTACAGGCAAAAACGCGATGGCATCCATTATAGCGCCACCTAGTGGAGTACATGTGTAATTTTTTGAATGGAAGAACTGTGTTCTATTCTATCTGTACCATATAAATTTCAAAGCTCTCAGCATAATAGTTTCGCTGAAATTAATGTTTGTTGTTTATTTTGTAATAAGCCACGGCCACATTGGCCAGTCATGACCACCTTCAAGTTATGGCCTCAGGATTGACCCTACATCATATGACCAAAATTCGCCGAATTCGGCTAATCCGTTCCCAGTGTCATGGCAACCAAGGATCTGAAATTTGGTGTTAATAGCATTCAGTTTGACCGAGATATCAATATATTTGTTCGTTAATAATTTGCGCATTTTTTGATCGAGCAAAATTCTTTTGATAACTTTAGATCAGGTACAGCTGAAGAGTGTATGTCCCAAGTTCCACGCAGAACGGACAAAATCCCAAGGAGGAGTTCGAAAAAGTAGGTTTTCCAGTTTTTGCGATTTTGCGAAAAAACGTTCTAACCGGAAGTGGGCATGGCCAATCGCAAAGTGATTCAGCTCCATTCAGAGAATCTGGGGATACAAGGTTTTTCAATGTACGACATACGGTGTGGGAGTTATAGGCAAAAACGTATTTTCCTCTGTTATAATGCCCCCTTCAGGCGGATATATGTCGTTTTTTGTGTTTGAGATATTCGCAGGAGTCTGGACCAACCCTCCAAATTGCACCGCCCTCCCTTGCACGGTTTAGGCTGCAGCACCACTTTTAGCAGGAGAAAAATAAAAATAAAAATCTTTACAATTACAATAGGGTTCCTAGCACCACTGGTCCGAGGAAACGCGTATGCTTGCATACACGTTCCCTCGGCCCCTCTGGCTTGGCCCCCTAATAATACATTTAATATATATAGCGCCTGTCAGGGTACCCAAGGACACTTAACAAAGTGGAACAAACGAAACAAAGAATAAATGGAGCGCCTGTCAGTCAGCACGGAGGGAACACTAGCACCGAAGTCAGTAGCACCGTCCGTGTACAAACTAGCGTCTGGAGGCTCCGTGCACACAGCGGGGCGACGCAGGAGACCAAGAGATCCAATCCAAGCGATGAAGCCTGGGATGAAGTGACAGCAGAAGTCCAGGTGCTCCTGTGCTGAACACCCTGAAGACCCCGCCAGCAACAGCGGAGTAGTGACCATCCAACATCACTGTGAGCCGGGAGAGACCACAGCAGCAGAGGAGAGCGACAAAGGAGCCAGGCTGTGAATAACCCTGAGGTTGTGGGGGCGCCGCTTAGCTCAGTCGGTAGAGCGGGCGCCCCATGTTTAGAGGCTCTGTCCTCGCTGCAGCTGACCCGGGTTCGAATCCCGGCCCGGGTCCCTTTACTGCGTGTCACTCCCCGTCTCTCTCACCCTGTTTCCTATCACCCTCTTCATCTGTACTATCAATAAAGCCATGAAGGCCAAAAAAAAACTAAAAAAAAACAAAACCCTGAGGTTGTGGTGGAGCGACGACCAACGATGGACGGACTTCCGCTGGAAGCACGCAGGTGATGGCAACGTGAGATAAACCTACCTCACCCTCGGCCAAACAAATTGATTAAAAAAATGGAAAAGAGCCTATATTATCTGTACTAAACGATTGGTGGTAGGATGTTATGAATCTACGTTCGGGAAAGGCCATACAACTAGCAAGAAAAGTGGAGAAGAGACCGCGAAAACCAACCAACAAACAAAACCCAGAAGAGCGCACGATGGAACAACTGCTCCAGTTTCAAGGAGGAAAATCACGGAACAACTGGAAAACTTCAGGAAAGACTTTAAAGTATTCCGTGCTGAAACAAAAGAATCCTTCATTGATTTGAGGCGTGATGTAAAACAACATAAATAAGAGCTCAAAAGCGCCTGAGAACAGGTGGAGGAGGCGGAGGAGAGACTTGGTATGTGTGAAGAAAGAGAGTCAATCCTCCAGGACATAACAACTCATCTACTGAGAAAGCAAAAAGAAATGACCATTAAGATGGACTATTTAGAGAGCAAATAGCGACAAAACTCAATTAGGATATACAATGTGAAAGAAGGAGCTGAGGGAGACGAAACAGTTGATTTTGTGAAAAGACTCTTAATGGACAAACTGGGAATAGATCAAGACCTGTTAAAGATAACTAGAGCGCACCGCTCCTCTCCTGTGCGCGACCACGCTCCTTCGTGGTGAACTTCCTGAACTGGGATATAAGACAACAAGTGCTGAAAACAGATTGGGCAAAAAGAGAAATTATGTTTCAAGGAAATAGACTCTACTTTGACCAAGACTTCACCGCAAAGGTGCAACAGAAAAGGAAAAACCTGTATCCGATTCGAAAGCACCTTCAGGAAAAGCAGGTGAAATCACATATAATATTCCCAGCTAAACTAAAAGTGTTCGGAAAAGACGGTGTGACGATTTATGAAGATGCCCATGCTGCACGACTGGCCCTGGGATATAAGGTCCCAAGGGCACATGCCTGTGACCTGGAGGAAAAGCTTCAGAAAACAGGCCTATGGGAGACGATGACAACTAAAGGGGAACAGCGGAGGCGAAGGGAAGAAGAAAGACAGGACAGGAGAGACTCCGCCGGGAAAAAGCTGAAAATGGGAAAATAGTTGTGGAATTGACTTATTGAGAAGCTCCACAGAGATGCAATGGACTATGATGAACGGAATTATTACGGTGTATATGCTCGGAGAAGCCTTTAGGAAACTAGGAGACGGGGTAAGACACCTAGTAGAATCTAGACAGTAACAAGTGTAACTGAGATATTAATAGGAGCTGAAGTAGTAATTTGGAGTAGATGATAAAACGGCTTTGACCCACTACTCTTCTTTTTTTTTTTTTTCTCGTGGTTGTTGATGTTTCTCTCTCTCTCTCACTCTCTCTCTCTCTCTATTTAGCTTCATTTACTTTATTTTTATTTCTTCCTATTCGATTAATGTTAATATTTTAAGTGTGATATTAATCATCATTTTTTTCTCTCTCTCTATCTCCCCTTTGTTGTTTCGTATGGAGGGGGTAGAGAAAGACAGCTTTAGTAAAAAAGGGGATAACAATAATATGTTTTGTATAAATTACTAGTTTAACAGACCCTTTTTACTGATAACATTAAAAATAGTGTAAACGAAAACTGATTGGAAGTGTAAAGGTTTTGTCTTCATACAAGAAGTATTTTCTTTCCTCATATGCATTTACATATGTGTATATATACTTTTCCTTTTTATGGGAGGGGGCTATGGGAGATGTTATGGGGGGGAGGAAGGAAGAAGAAAAAAGAGAGAAGGAAAGAAAAAAGAGAAGGAAAGGAAAAAAAAAGGAAAAAAGAAATTACAAAAATTAAAAGATGCAATTTGTGTTCAGTCAAAAAAACAGAATGCATGGAGTGCTACCTAGGTGTAGAAAAAAGTGTCCCTCTGGTGCTCTTCAGTTTGGGGATCCAAGTAGAACTTTGAAGAGAAAAATCTGAGGCACTCAAGAAGGTAATGATAAAAAAGCCTTTATTAGTACATGGCTAGTCTATTAAAAACATGCCAACGCGTTTCAGCCTAAAAATAGTTCTTGTTGTCTTTTAGACAGGTCCTTTGAGAGTGAAATAAGTAATTTCTCAGTCTTCTAAGCTCAATATTTATTACATGAATTATATATGATGTATGTTTTTTGATTATTAGTTTAATTAATGATGTTTAATGGTGTGGTGCAGATTTCCTTTTGGTTGTACAGAGTCTGCAATATCCTTTACCTTTTCTTTTTTTTTTCTGTCATTAGCAGGCCATCCTAGTCATGTGACCGCCTACCTGCTCACACCGAGCAGCTGTTTCCGATCACCTATTTAACAATGAGCAGAGCTGACTGACAAACACTTTGCCTTGCCCTGAAGAAGGCCTTTTAGGCTGAAACGCGTTGGCATGTTTTTAATAGACTAGCCATGTACTAATAAAGGCTTTTTATCATTACCTTCTTGAGTGCCTCAGATTTTTCTCTTCAAAGTTATACAATTTGTGTTACTGCAAAGAAATGTGTACTCCTCCTTAGTAAGAAGGGGGAAGGGAGGGAAAAAGAAAAAAAGAAGGGAAAGGGGGAGAAAAGAAGGAAAAAAGGGAGTTTAAAGGAAATAGATAGATTGGCCGAGGGGAAGGGCCAAAGTAGGCTTATTTGATATGCTCATCAGCTATGTGCTGCAAATGTATTTTTGTTTCTTTTTTTCAAGGGAAGGGTCCCATTCTTGTAAGGACCCTAGCATCCATGTGATCTGGTACACATGGAAAACACAAAGCTACCTATGGGAAGTGGTAGCATCAGTGGAGGTCAAAATTATATTTTCTTTACAATTATTTTTATTTTTTTATTTGTTTTGGTTTGTTCGGGTGGTTCATACAAGAAGAAATGGTGGATTTGGTTCAGTCAGATGAACAGTAGGAAAGGAAACCTAAGGCAATTATTTGTTTTAAATTGTTTGGTTTTGAAGGCAAGGGCAGGGACCTTGTATAAGGGGCAGGAAACTAAATGATAAAAAAGTTATGACCCTTTAATGTTGACAGACATTAAAGTAATCTCTCTAAATGTGAATGGATTAAACAACCCTATGAAGAGGAAAAAAAATCTGTTAAAATTAAAAAAAAGGGGGGGTGGGGATACAATATTCCTTCAAGAAACCCATTTATCAAAAGAGGAACACCAAAAATTAGAACGAATTGCTGATGCTGTAGTCTTTTCCTCTTCTCATTGTTCTGCAAGACGAGGAGTTGCAATACTAGTTCGAAAGACTATACCATTCCAGGTTGGAAAAATTCTAGCAGATAAGGATGGGAGATATATATTCGTTGAAGGTAAAATAGAAGAGATAGAAATAACACTGTTAAACATATATAATCCACCAGAGCGAGGGACCGGAGGTAATGGCCAAAATGATAGCATTAATTACTTCAGAGGCAAATGGGACAACAATGATGGGTGGAGAAACTTGATAATGGATCCAAAGTTAGACCGACAACATAACGTGAAACATAAAGCAGGCAGAAGTAGAAATTGGTATTATAGATGTTTGGAGGAAAATACACCCTAATGAAAGAGATTATACTTATTACTCAAAAGCCCATAATAAATATTCAAGACTAAATTACTTTTTCATGTTTAAATCAGATATAGAAAAAAGTAAAACAAAGCTCTATTGGCAAAATATATATATCAGATCTTGCCATAATATCTATGAAGCAAACATTGGCAATAGAAAAAGGTGTATCAACCTGGAGACTAAACAACTCTCTTCTAAATGATAGTGAATTTAAAAAGAGAATGGCAACAACAATAAAACAATATATCGAGATTAACGATAATGGGGAAGTCTCCCCCCTAATGGTTTGGGAGGGAGCTAAAGCAGTCATTAAAGGGGAGATAATAGCTTTTTCTTCACTTAAGAGAAAGCAAAGAGAAAGGGAAAGAAATAGCTTGGTAAATGAACTGACAATACTTCAAAAATAACATAAAAAGAGACCATCCAAATAAATACTGGATGAAATAGATGAAATTGAAAAAGAATAGATTACCTAGATATGGAGAAAATAGAAAGGGAATTAACTTTTGCCAAGCATAAATATTATGACAGTGGAACTAGGGCCCATAAACTTTTAGCATGGAGGCTATGAAGACAGAATAATAAAGCTAGTATATTAAAAATTAAAGATAGAACTGGTAATATGTTAATAAAAAAGATCAGAAATAGCAAAATAATTATATAATACTACCAAAAAATTGTATACCCCAGAAACACAGGAAAACCGGATGGAAAAAATTAAAAAGTATTTGGAATACATCACTCTGCCAGAAGTAACAGAAGATCAAAACAATCATCTAACTAAGCCAATAACAGAGACAGAAATATATATTATAAAAAAGACAAAAAATTAGAAATGTCCAGGAAGTGATGGATTCACAAATGAGTTTTATAAAGTAATTCAAATTTTATTAGTACCTCTGCTATGTAAAACCTTTAACTCGTCTCTGGAGAACAGACAATACGCAGATACTTGGAATTTGGCTGTTATCACACTAATTCATAAAGAAGGTAAGGAACCCATCGATTGTGCCTCATATCGCCCAATATCTCTATTAAATGTAGATCAGAAATTACTCACCTCAATTCTTGCAAATAGACTTTAAAACAATTATTCCTAACATTATAAACCCCGATCAGTCAGGTTTTGTTCCAAATAGAACTCTAGGAGATAACATTAGAAGAACCTTAAATATGATAGAAAACTCTTTAAAGACAAAACAACAAATGCTCCTCTTAACGTTAGACGCAGAAAAAGCGTTCGACAGGGTCTCCTGGTCTTTCATATTTGAGGTGTGTCAAAAATTTAAATTTAATGATACATTTATTAGCTGGTTAAAAATGAGACATAATGCATCCAAGGCAAGAATACGAGTAATTGGTATCATATCAGACTCTTTTGATCTTTTTCGGGGAACAAGGCAGGGAGACCCTCTCTCCCCCCTAATCTTTATTTTGACCATGGAACCATTTGCAGAGAGAATAAGACAAAACTGTAAAATACAAGGACTGTTGGTGGGACAAGAAGAGCACAAATTAGCAATCTATGCAGACGATTTGATCCTTTACCTAACTAATATATCACAATCCCTGGAGGTAGTTATGGAGGAAATAAAGAATACAGTGCAATGTCTGACTACAAACTAAATATTGGTAAATCAGAAGCATTTAAATGTAAATCAGAAGTACAAACTAGCGTCTGGAGGCTCCGTGCACACAGCGGGGCAACGCAGGAGACCAAGAGATCCAATCCAAGCGATGACGCCTCGGGCGAAGTGACAGCAGAAGTCCATGTGCTCCTGTGCTGAACACCTAAAGACCCCGCCAGCAACGGCGGAGTAGCGACCATCCAACATCACTATGAGCCGGGGGAGACCACAGCAGCAGAGGAGAGCAACAAAGGAGCCAGGCGGTGAATAACCCTGAGTTTGTGGTGGAGCGACGACCAACGGAGCAACGATGGACGGCCCACATAGTATTGATACGTTGGTTTGAAAGTTAGCGTTGCTAGGCTAACAGCTGATCGGTGAGGCTAACAACTGATGGCGGGGCTAACAGCTAATCAGCGGAGAAAAGTGACGTGAGTAAGTGCAACATCCTGCGAACAGGAATCCTAAATAAAACATGGCAGCTGAACCTGAGAATAAACTAATAAAAGTTGGTCAAACAACAACTTCTGCTCTTCCAGCATGCGACACACATGCTGACGAATGACGTAGGATGTGCTGCGACGGAGAAAAAAAAACTGGATCGGGCCGTGGATCTGTTCATTTTTCCGATCCAGCTGTTTTGTCAATATTGGGGCCGATATCTGATCTTAATATCGGATCGGTGCACCTCTAATTTGCACCAAACTTTGCATGTAGCATCTGTGGACCCTCCTGACAAAAAGTTTTCAAAATAATTGTGATAGTCCAAAAGACGTAGAAAATATGAAACAACAATTTTCTCTTGCATAGTCTTGCATATCTTGACCAAATACAACCACATTACCACAACACTTTTGCTTATTGTGTTCCATTGCCCATTGAGGGTTTGTGCAAAATTTGGGTGCAAATCGGCCAATAGGTGGTGCTCTGGTGTGAACGGAAGTAAATTGGAAAAGCTTCAAATCCTCCGTCCTGAACGTTTAAGAGTCAGAAGACCTTGAACTATTGGGCATGTACTCATCTTTTTAAAATCTTTTACGGTTTTGAAATTATTACAGTTTTAGTTTAAAGGATTTTTAGCTCATCTTCTGATTTTATAATGGGTGAGTACTGCGTGAGCTACAGTGAGTGACAATCACGACAGTGGAGAGCAACTGGAAAAACTGAAGAAAAAATTCTCTTCAGCTTGATTTGGATCCCACATCTTTTACTTCACATAGACAATATATACATAGAAATGTAGGATATCTTGTTGGCGTTCAGTGGATGGTCTTATTTCAGATGTAGGACTTACACTTTTGACTGTAGAAGCAACTCCCCCATAAGCCGCAATGTTAACATTGAGCCTACATTTCTGGAAGAGAGCAGACGGCACCTGTTTTGTCTCTCGCTCTCCCGCCCTCATTTTTTACTCTACAGAAATAAAGTTCAGCAATGTCTCCTCTTACTCAGTATATATATTTTGCAGATAACCTTTACAATTCTTTCAAGAATCGCAGGAGTTTGGGAGGCGTTTTCTCATTCATTCTTAAGGGGACATTTTCAGCTTTGGGTCGACTGCTGCACCAGCATATGTGCACTCAGAGAAACTGTTCAGCTTATAAACTGTTCACCTTTTTAAGCTCTTTCAGCCCTCTTACTTTTCAGCTTCACAAGCTGAAAATGCATACAATATTTCATACCAGCGGGAGCAGGCCACCAAATTATAAATGGAATGACGGAAGGTGTTGCTTGAACAAGCCCCGACAGCAGTATACCCCGACGCGCATGGACTGAGAGGGCCCATTCATCGCTGCTTGCAGCTTTAGTTAGAGCCAGAGCAGCTCTCTAACCTGCGAGGTACCTATTGTTTTTGTAGTGACACATTTTTGAGTGCCTGAACATACCCCAAAACTCATCAAAATTGGAATGTACGTCACACCTGCTGAAAAATGTCATAATCTATTGTCCTCAATTTCCACCAGGGTGGAAATAGGTGGCGCTATAATCAAGGAAAGTGCGTTTTGGCTTATAACTCTATACTTTGTTGCACATTCAAAAACCTTATATCCACACGTTCACTGAATTGTGCTGAATCTCGTGATATAGGTCCTCCATCTTGGATTCTTGCTAATTAGGTCAAAGGTCAAGAACACTAAAGTGACATCTCCTTTTTCCAATTTGACTCAATGAACATAAACCATCAAATTAAATCAATTTTTATTTGTATGGCGCTTTTCATACTAAAAATAGCACAAAGTGCCTCACAAAGATGAAAAACAACAGAGATTTAAAAAACAGCAAATAAAATCAAGACATTTTTTTTAAAAGAGCCCAACCCTCCCACCCCCACAGATATGCACAGAGATATACACAAATACATACACACTCACACATACACACGCAGACACGAGCTGTCACTAAAGAGACATGGCCAGGCACCGAGACCTGAGGCATGGAAGAAGCTACCTTTGAGGGCCAACCACACTGAGAGAGATCACAGTCCAGGGCTGCAGGAAGCGCCGCCACAGAGACCACCCCAACCCGGGCAGACAGGAGGCCCCACACCAAGGTGCAGAACCCTCTAGCCATCCATGGGACAGCACCGCCAGCAGCCAGACCAGAAACAGTCTGGCATGCCCCCATGAGGAAACACTGAAGATTAAAAACTGACAGACTAAAACAGTCAAATAAAGCGAAAAGCATAGAGGCTATAAACATGAGGGACTAAAACATAAAAGCATAGAGGCTAAAAACACGAGGGACTAAAACAGGAAAGCATAGAGGCTAAAAACATGAGGGACTAAAACAGTAAAAAAGGATAAAGTATACAAATGCTCAGATTAGCACAGTATAAAAGGAATTAAAAAGAATTTAAAAATCAATTAAAAGCCCGGTTGAAAAGGTGGCTCTTTAGTCTCTTTTTAAAAACCTCAACAGTCTCCACGATCCTGAGGTTATCCGGCAGGCGGTTCCACAGTCGGGGGCCATAATTACTGAAAGCCGCCTTCCTGTGCTTTTTGTTTAACTAACCTGTGGTATGGTTAAAAGGCTAGTGCCGGAGGACCTCAGGGTCCTCGGGGGCTGATAGGGTAAAAGCAGGTCAGATAAGTAAGAAGGCCCAAGACCGTTCAGACACTTAAAAACTAGTAAAAGAACCTTAAAATCAATCCTGAAACGCACAGGGAGCCAATGCAGCGACTTTAAAACCGGTGTAATGTGCTCCCGCCCTCTGGTCCTTGTCAGCACTTGTTGCGGCTGAGTTTTGTAGTAATTGTAGATTAGATATGCTCTTTTTGGGAAGGCCAGAGAGCAGGGCACCACAGTAATCTAAGCGACAAGAGATAAAAGCATGCATCAGCACCTCCGTGCTGGCCTGAGAGAGAAACGGGCGGACTCTGGCTATATTCTTAAGATGGTAAAAACCTTTGTTATATTTTTGATGTGTGGAATAAAACTGAGCTCAGATTAAAAAATCACACCCAGATTTTTTACAGATTGCAATGGTTTAAAATCCTTTAACCTTGGTAAAAGTCTCTTTCTGGCTTCTGTTTTGTCCTGGTTGAGCTGTAGGAAATTTGCTGCCATCCATGTATTGATATCTAAAATGCAGTTAAAAAGGACATCAATAGGCCCTGTGTCATCCGGAGACACGGCTATGTACAGTTGCGTATCGTCAGCATAACCATGAAAGCTGATGCAGTGCCTCTTGATGACGTCCCCAAGGGGAAGCATGTAAAGATTAAAAAGAGTTGGACCTAAAATTGACCCTTGGGGAACCCCACACTTTATTTTGTGGGTTCCTGAGGATTATGTATCCATACTTACAAAGAAGCGTCGATCTGTGAGGTAAGAGACGAACCAGTTAAGAACAGTACCGGAGAGGCAGATCAGGTTCCTCAGTCTATTTAATAAAATGTGATGGTCTACTGCAGTGGTTCTCAATAGGCGGCCCCCGGCTCCTGCACGGGTCTTATTTTGCAAACCCGCACCCGCCCGTACCCGCCATAATTAAAACCGTTCGACCCATTTTTCGACAGTAGCACAAATTACATTCCGCACCCTAGTGGGACAAAAATAAATGCACTGGAATTGTCATATCAAGCTACAAGCAGGATTCTTGTCACATCTATGACAAAACAACAAAAGCAACAGCGTGCTCACTTAGAGTGGTGTGGATTTTGGGTAAGCACAAGAAGCCATTCTCAGATGCAGAACTAATAAAATAATGCATGACTGAAGTGATGGACACAATGTTTGAAGGCAAACAAAAAGAGGAAATATTCAACAATGTATTTTAATTTATGTCAAAATGGAAATGACATTTTATTTTAGTCCGTATTTTTGTTGTTGTTTTGAATGAAAAGGACATTTTGTTAAGAATATTACAGTATTATTGCATGTGGCCTGACCAACCTCAATACATGGACCTTTGAGTCATTGAAAAAAATCTTTGTGGCCCTTTAAGATTTGTTTTTGAGTATCCCTGGTCTACTGTATCGAAGGCGGCGGTTAGATCCAGTAGTACCAAGACTGAGTTTATGGCTATCTAAGTTGCACCTGATCAATCTTTAAAAGGGCTGTCTCTTTACTGTGGTTCATCCTAAAACCAGACTGATACTTCTCTAAAATATTGTTTGCGATTTAAAAGTCATTTACTTGATTAAAAACAAGTTTTTCTAAAATTGTACTTAAAAAACGGCAAGTTGGATACAGGCTGTTGATTATTAAAGATGTTGGGATCTAGATTGCTCTTTTTCAGAAGGGGCTTCACCACCACCGTTTTAAAAAAGGCGGGGAAGACAACTGTCTTAGAGAGCAATTCACCATGTATAACAGCTGATCCTCAAAGAATCCAAAAAGTGTTTTAAAAAACGATGTGGGAATTGGGTCTAATAGGCAGGTTGTGGGCTTTACTTGGGAGAAGACTCGACCAAGTGTCCTCGCATCAACCAGGGCAAAACTCTTCAGTGTTTCCTCGGTTAAAATCAATGATCCGAGTGTGTCGACATTTAAAATCTGTTGAGGTAAAAGACTCGATCTGATGTCATTGATTTTACTTCTGAAGTGGTCTGCAAAGTCCACGCAAAGGGCGTCAGTTGGTGTTTTGTGTTTGTTTTAAGGTCAATTGTGGAGAAGAGGAATTTTTGTTTGTTTTTATGTTCGTTGATAAGTTTTTGGAAGTGGGAGATTCTTGCCTGTTTGACTGCTTTATTATAGGTTTTGAAGTGTCCACGTAAAATTTCATAGTGAACTGTTAACTTTGTTTTTCTCCATCTCCTCTCAGCACCCCTGCAGTTTCTCTTCAGTTTTTTAATTTCCGCATTTCTCCATGGGGGTGTAGGTCTTGTATTAATTGTTTTTATTAAAAGTGGAGCCACTGAGTCCAGCGTTGACTTATGGTTATGGTTATGGTTAAAACTGTCAACAATAAAATCACATGGTGCTGGTAAAATTTCTGCAGGAGTGCTCTGTAAAATCTGGATTAAATTTGCAGCCACTTCAGAAGTTAGGTAGCGTTTCTTCACTGTTCTCACTGGGGCTTCCCGCTGGTTAAAACTGGTGATTTAAAAAAAACACATAAGTGGTGTTGAAGAAAATCATTCTGTTGAGTAGGGGTGGGCAAAAATATCGATACGGCAATATATCACGATACTTTGCCGCCCAATACAATATCGATTTTTCAACTCCAAATATCGATATATCGCCGAAGAGCAACTCTGCTGTGCGGCGGGTGTATTTCTGTAGTAGAGGTATTTGCAAAACGGATGGCACCTCCGCAATTTAAAGTTGACGTTTGGAAGCACTTTGGCTTCAAAGTTAAGAGAGATAGCAAGAACAACAAGCTGGACAAAGACAATATTACTGCCTGGAAATTTCATGGGAATTAATGAAATGGAGAGGCTGTTTTGAATGAAATAGTTTTGTCTCAATTTGTCCTCTGATCAATATCATCTGATGTACGTATACAGGTACTTGTGTTTTCATCTTTATTTATATCGCAATATTGTGATATTGTGATACGTATCGTATCGTGACCAAAGTATCGTTATACGTATCGTATCGTGAGGTTCTTGCCAATACCCACCCCTACTGTTGAGCAGTTTGCTGTGGTGATGTGTTTATTCAAAGAATACTGGTAAACTGGTGAGCCGACAGGCACAGAGCGGGTCCGAGCCGGTGAGTCGACCCAGAGCAAATTAAACAGTCACATTTTATACAGTCAGAACAAAGAATGGCAGATTCAATCAACAGGTAAACAAAAGGTATGCAAAGGGCAGGGGTCTGTTCTTTGGAGAGAGTGAACAGTGGGGGGTGGGGGGAGGTATGGGGGCACGCATTTAACATAGTGATCAAATCAGGTCCAGACGTCTCTTGATCAACTGGTGTTACGCAAATGTGTATCTGGAGACAAACAGAAATCACCATTAAGGTCTGGAGGTGAAAGGGCTCTTTCCAGACGTCATTTCAAATGTGTATTTTCTTCCTCAGTGGTCAGACACAGCCAGGTCCACAACAGAGGGTGCACCAATGGACAGACCATAGGTTATGACCAGGTCCAGGGTGCGCCCGCTGCTATGGGTCAGCTGTGTGACGGCTGTATGTTGTTTAAAATCTAGGCAATGTAAAATGTTTAAGAATTCTCTGGACATTGGATCTGAGGTATTATCCATGTGTAAATTAAAATCACTGGTTATTAAGATTCTGTTATAATTGCTATGAATAATTGATATTAGCTCTGAGAATTCACTGTTAAAAGAGGTGGAATAGCGGGGTGTTCTGTGGACAAAAAAAACAATGGCATGGTACACAAATGATACATAGCTGTTAAAAAAGACTTCATTTGATACCATGGTGTCTTTAGGGATTGACGCAGTTCCGCCTTCTTTTTGGCCCCCTCTAGTAGAAAATAAAAAGTTAAAATTTGGTGGGGAAGCCTCAGTGAGAACAATAGGTGCATCAGTGCCAAGCCTTGTCTCTGTAAGGAGAATGTTGTCTAAGTTGTTACCTAAAATGACATCATTTATGATAAAGGATTTGTTTAAAAGAGAGCACACGTTCCGTCCCATTTAAAAAGGTGAGGCCTGTTTAAAAACGCTGCAAAATTGTCAACAAACTTTTGTCAGGCAGCACCCCTTCAGCCTCAGGTGCAGCTGGCGAAGGCGGCTGGTGGTGACGTCACCATACTGAGGTGGGAGAAGTGGGCCAGCGATAATTAGCCGCTTCCCCGTGTCCAGCAGGCGATCCACGAGAGAGACAAAATCCTGTTTGAGTACCTCCGGCTGTTTATTTTTGAGGTCGTTGATGTCGGCCTCCAGGACCAGCGTGAAGGCCGAGTTGTGCTGTGCACTCTGCTGGAGGGCAGAGGATGCGACCTCCTTGGCACGGGCTCCAGGGTGGCAGAAGGTCCGGCCACCATGCACTGCCACGTGCTGACCATGGGGGTCCCGACAACCAGCAGGGGTGCGCATTTCTAGCACAACCCATAGTGGCGCCACCAATACCAGAAATCGCATATCTCAAAATCTGCCCCACCCACTTTCACCTTTTTGGTTTGCTGGTTGTGATTACAAACCAAAATCTGCAGTACAATATCAATTGGTGCAAGGGGGCGTGGCTTATGACCTAATAAACAAAAACCTGGTAACACCATCATCAAATTTGAACCACATCATAAAATGTAGAACTTCATTTCGGCAGATTTCAGCAAAACCCACTCACTGCCGCTTGCGGGTTGTGATTGGGTTTGAGCTTGTAGCATTCACTCTAATAATGGGAATGTTTATGTTTTTTACAAATGAAAATGAACCTGAAACCATTCCTTGTTACTCTGCAGTGACAGTTGGCCCTTTCTGTCCTTTCCATTCAGTAGAAATAGGGAGAACGTGTGGGTGCCTGACATACATTTAGGGTGCAGTGGCTGACGTTGCACCCACAGGTGTGATTAATATAATTATTTGCTCCTGACCTGAAGGTCAATGCTCTTGACCATAAAGTTGTAGTCACATGGTTACAGGTTCATTTTCATTCATAGAACTGCGTTAAACATTTCATTTAAAGAAAACCCTTTGTATAACAGACATGAGTTTTTTGATGAATTACTTGTTTCTTGGCTCTTCCATCATCCTGTTTTTCCTGTTAGCGCCAAAACTTAATCTATCCATTTCAATTTCCTTTTTATTACTTTTCTATCCCTTCTTCATTTGCCATCTGACTTCTTCTACCGTTCCCATTTTGAGCTTCTACATTCCATCCTAGCCACACTGTAGCTTTGCAATTTCATTCCTTATCCTGTCCTTGTTTCTTAACCGTTTTTTTCCGAAACCTATGGATGTTTGGAAATATTAAAGCGCGCGGGTGCGGGATTTGACACCTCGACCTACATGTGAACTACTTTCATTCATTCATCAACTGGCTCAGAAATAATTACACATTCCCAAACAAGGAGAGTGAGTGATCTGTTGTTCAGTCATTTGTTCCAAAAGGAGAAACAGGATGAGGGAGGGTTTTCCCCAGTCCCTCTCACAAGCATTAGAGGAAGTCAAAGCTCACAGTGGGCCTTGGTTTTCACATCAAGTGAGACAGAAACAGTCTCTGGTCCATTACAAAAAATGAAGGCACAAATAAATATTCCTAATAATGAACATATTACTGTCATTACTGTTACTGACAAGGTCAATTTTTAGTCACAGTAGTGGCTTTTAGGGATGGTCCTCAACTTTGGACCAAATTTAACTAGAATTAACATAAGTACACGTATGTGATTAGTCCTACTTGTGTAGTAAATAAAAATCAAAACCAAAAGCCAATAGAATAGAAGGGGCTGTGTTCCCCTGGAGAGACAACATTTATACTCAGGGTGTAAAGTTCAAGGTTTTGTATGTACCTCGGTAAAGGGGTTATGCTTGGTATGATTTTTGGTACAACAAATGCTACACATAATCCAAAATGCATAAAGCTAGGTTTCTTTTCATCAATTTTCATCTAACAGTAATGACGTTCAGTTTGACTTCATTCCACCTAGTTTAGTTAGTAAAAGACAATCAAACAAAGAAAAAGTTAGCTAATGAATAATTCAACGTTAAAGAATTTCCCTTTAATATACAGTGACTTGGTAAACATGATGGAGGCAGATAACTCAACACTGCCGAGTACACCAAATGGAAATGTTCATGTTATTAGTTTAGGCTTGATTAAATTTAAGTGGACAATAAGGCCTTGGTAGTGCTCTGCACTCTACTGAGGGCCTAGTTTAACCTTTATTTAAACCTTATCATTAGGGCCCGAGCAGGTCGCAGACCTGTGAGGTCCCTATTGTAATTGAAAGAGAAACAATTATTCTTCTGCGGTTTAACTGCTGTTTTGGAAGCCTGAACATACCCCAAAAGTCACTAAATTTTGAACATATCTGGCGAAAAATGTTATAATTTAATGTCAGTGGGTGTGGGCGTGACCTGCAGGCTCTGTAGTGCCCCCTATTGTTCTTGCCTGCCTTCCACATGCGCATAGATAAACAAAATTCGTTACACAGATTCATCATGAGCAGATGCACAAAAAAGTCGTGGGACAGATACCGTCACTCCAACAGGAAGTCGGCCATTTTGATGTGTGGCGGCATTTTTCCCAAATTCATGCCTACTTTGAAAACTATCTTGTCCTAAACACCACAGTCTTCACACTAACTCAGTATCATCTTCATGCCTTGAAGATGAAAAGTTATGGAAATCTTTCTGCTACGTCATACCTGGTGGGCGTGATGGTGGAAACCATTTTTTTCCTTCGCCGTAAAGCATCACGTCTTTGTAACTTCAACATACAATTTCCCAGCTACACCAAAATGCACATACATGTAGACGGTGTTGCTCGGAATACGTCTCTGCATCAATACTAAGTCGGCCATTTTGATTTTGGCCGCCATTTTGAAATATTTCAAATCCTCGCACTGTCACGTCATCCTCCTACAGATTTAACACAACAGACTTCACAGTCACTCAGTATCATCCTGAGACTTTAAAGATGAAAACCTGTTCAAAGCTTTTGCCTACATCATACCTGCTGGCCATGGTGGTGCGGTCAATTTGAATCCTTCACCATAAAGCATCAAGTCCTCGTAACTTCAACATACAATTCACCTTCTACACAAAATCTCTCAGGAATGTAGAGGGACTGAATATATCTGTGCATCAAAACTGTGTCATCATCATAGCGCCACCCACTGGACACAGAAGTCAGACAAAAAAACATCATAATGTAATGCCCCGCCTCCTACTTGCAGATACAGGAACGAAATTCGGTGTGCATATTTGCCATGAGCAGACGCACAAAAAAACCTCTTGGACCCATACTGTCAGTCCAACAGAAAGTCGTCCACTTTGATGTGAAATGCCATTTTATGCCTCCTTTGAAAACTATCTTGTCCTAGATATTAAACACCACAGTCTTCACATTAACTCAGTATCATCTTCATGCCTTGAAGCCATGACGTTTACTGCTTGTTTTCTTCCCAGCATGACATGCAAGTAACAGGTGAGCGCGCAATCCGACGGTGCCGCAGCCTGATACACCTGCTGGCCGTGGTGGTGCTGTCCATTTAAATCCTTCGCCATGAAGCATCAAGTCCTCGTAACTTCACCATACAATGTCCAATCTGCACCAAATCTCTCAGGAATGTAGAGGGAGTCGCCCTGACTATATTTCTGCATCAATACGGTGTCATATCCATAGCGCCACCCACTGGAAACAGGAAGTCAGACAAACATCATCTGATTGACATGACGTGTACTGCTTGTTTTCTCCCCAGCATCACATGAAAGTAACAGGTGAGAGTGCAGTCTGACGGCGCTGCAGTCTGACGTGCGTGAATGGCGAGGGCCCGTTCATCGCCGCTTGCAGTTGTAATTTTTTTTTTATTATTGACCACATCATTAATGTAAGCCCACCATTTGCTCTCTTTTAGCTTTTTATATGGTCCCTGCCAATATGCATGTCTGTTTAGCTGCTAAATTATGTTTCACTATGTCTATGCCACAAATCACAATAACAGTGTGTCTATTTGTGCAGAAATGAGCATCTATGGCTATTGTGAAACCGATCACAGTTAACATAAAGTCTTACATCACTTTTAAAATAAAATGACAAGGGAAACTCCAATGTATGTAGGAACCCAAATCAAGGCAGGTTGCGCATAATATTTGGGTAAACATTTTAGGTTGCAGGGCATCAATCAATTCAACCTTTGTTCAATAGGTGCCATTCAACATTCACTGTAATCTTTTTCATGGGTCACTGCCAAAATGTCTGTTTATTGGTTGATAGGTTTGTCAGCATGTTCCCATATGTGGTTCCATGAAACTTGCATGTAGCATTGGTCTCGACCAAGAACATTAACTTAACATTGCAATAGGGCATTCTTTGGCATTTTCATTAATTTTTCAGGGAATAATGCATGGATCTTAATGAAATTAGGTGTATTTAGGTGGCTGATATCTGTAAGTAAGTAGAATTTGACGCATATTCTATAAAAATCTGGATCTAACTGATTTTAATCATTTTCACAGAAGGTAGTCTTTTTCCAGCTGCTATAGGGGAACAGAATGAGATAGAGACCTGTAAGTACCACCAATGTGTAGGAGATAATGGGTATTCAGAAAGGGACCAACAGCGCTCAGGTTTGACTGAATTGAAGGGGCCTATCGGGCTCACAATTTTTTAAATTTCTTCTTTATATTTACATTTGTTGTATGAAATACAAGACAAATTATAAATACATTTGGATACATTTTAATTGTATGCATTCATTTTGTGAATGTTCAGTTTAAAAGACTTAAAACAATAAAAGTCAAAGTAAATGCTTAAAAAATACAATAATTTTGTTATCTGAACAGACTTTTTTTTGTAATACAATATTGTAATCAAAACGTGGAATCTATACGAACAAGAACCAAGGAGCATAATCAGAATCAAATGAAATGTGTAAAATGTTTATATGTAGTGCAGTGATAAACTGACATTAAATAGATATCATAATCTATAATGTAACAGAATTCGGCAGCAACAGAGAACAAAATGATAGCTGACAGTGAATGGTCATATAGCCAGAGGAAGTCTGGGTCAAGAAAGATAACAGGAAGGACACGGAAGTGGTATGGACTGCTGGCGCCTGCACATTCACAACTGGAGCTTCTGTTTAGTTTCTGAACAATGAGGCAGGAAACATCTGCAGGCCTGAGATTCAAAAGATACTACCTGGAACAACAGAACCTCTTCACAAACGAGAATCACATAATACAGTTACAAACTGATTCACATGTGATAGCAGCTTTATTCAGATATATGAATATTATCCACATGGGCGTAACCATGCATTCTTTGAGGGGGTCGTGTCCCCCCCCAAATATTGAGAAAATGGCAATTTGTCCCCCCCAATACACAGTAGAAAATATGTTAATTATGCACTCTTTTATAAACCCTGTCAACAGATCTGTCTCGTTTTACCTTATTTATTTTCAATTTATTTCCGTTTTTAAGGAAAACATAAGTGTGTGAACCCCCCCTCCCAATTGTAAAGTTGGTTGCGCCCATCCTGAGGTATTAAACCGTTTGCCCGCCCTCGCGGTGTAACAGAATACTGAAATGGAGCGCACCTCAGTACGCTGAGTAGCTCCCCCATACATGAAAGCCCATTGGTCAAGTTAGAGTGATTGACAGCCATCAAGCCAATCACAGCCATTTGACCAAACCCACTAGTACCGGCCGCCCGGAACGTAAACAATTACATGCTAGCGGAGCTGCAGTAACTCGCTGCCACAGTGAACAGAGTGGAGGTATGAAACGGTTGTTTAACTAGATTCAGATTCAGATTCATGATTTATTGTCCCCGAGGGTAAATTCATTTTCACAGTTCTGTTCCAGACAAAGACACACGTGCAGCACCAGAAAAAATACATACATACATAGACAGATAAACAAAAAACCACAACATCTTCCGCCTGCTGTTTAGAGCTGTGATGGCAGAGGGGATGAAACTTTTGCAGAAGCAGGTTGTTCTGCATAACAGTTGTCTGAACCTTCGACCAGAGGGGAGGAGAGTAAAGTATGGATGTAATGGGTGGTGGGGGTCATGGGCTATGTGCAGCGATTTGCGGATGGTGGCAGTGTTAATGAGGGCTGGCAATCTTGGAGTTGGAAGGCCAATTATTTTTGAGCAAGTGTGAGTGACTCTGAGAAATTAGTTTTTGTTATTGAGGGGCAGCATGGTGAAATAGCAGATTGCACAGTACAGGAGAACGGATTCAATGATGCTCCAGTACAGAAGTAGCAGAAGGGGTGGTTTGATGGACAATGATCTGAGTTTACAGATGATGTGGGTTCTCTGCTCGGAGCGCTTAATAATGTCTGAGGTGTGTTGGTTGAAGCTCAATTTATTGTCCAGTGTGATCCCGAGGTATCTGAAACTGTCCACAATCTCCACTGGCTGATTGTCAATGTGTATGGGTTCATGAGGAGCGTTTTTTCAACGGTTGTTGAAAATTAGTTGTTTGGTTTTGGTGACATTGAGAAGGAGATGACTGTCCTTGCACCACTGGGAAAAATGGGCAACAGAGTGTTTGTATGCTGTGACTGTGACGGAGTCATGGTCCGAGAGAAGAGCCAATATGGCAGTGTCATCAGACTATTTAAAGTATTTGGTTATGGGGGATGGGCTGAGACAGTCATTTGTGTAAAGTGTGTATAAGAATGGACTCAGAACACAGCCTTGTGGTGCACCTGTATTTATGATGATGAAAGGGGATGTAGCAGGGCCCAGTTTGACAGCGTGAGGCCTGTCGCTCCGAAAGTTGTAAATGAAGTAGATGAGAGGAGGTGGGATGCGGAGACTGTGAAGTTTTCTGATTACCAGATATTGCTGAATGGTGTTAAAGGCAGAACTGAAATCAATGAAATTCACCCTGGCAAAGTGTCCGGGAGTGTCCAGGTGTTGAAGAAGGGTATGGAGCAGGCATGCAACAGCATCCTCCGTCCCCCTCTTTTCCTTGTATGCAAACTGGTGTGGGTCCAGTTGTGGGCTGACGACTGGGAGAATGGCATTCAGCACCAGTTTCTCCAGGCACTTAGCGATTATGGAGGTGAGTGCTACTGGTTGGTAATGATTCAGTTCTGAGGGGCAGGGTTTTTTGGGAACTGGGGCGATGATAGAGGTCTTCCACAGATATGGCATGTGGGACAGGATGGATTCAGAGAAGAGAGGGAAGAGTACTGAGGCTAGCTCCATGGCACAGGTTTTAAGGAGTCTCCCACCGATCCCATCTGGTCCCGGGGCTTTGCCTGATTTGCACCTCCTGAGCTGATGGCAAACATCCCTTTCAGTGAAGGGAACTTGTTAAGTTCCACAGTGAAGGAGATGGGGTCAGTGGGTGATGTGCTGGTCCTTGATGTAGTACCAGTAAGTGTCCTCACTTTCTGGTAGGCCTGCCTGGTTTTCATGATACTGAAGTCTATAAGAACTACTTAATAATGTAGAATTTTGTCTGTAAATAACTCTGTCTTGCTTTGTGGCAAGTTAGCTAATATTAAGCAAGCCAGGTGGCAAACAATTAGGGTAAGCCAGGTAAAGTTAATGGTAACTGACAGATAGTTTTCTAGAAACATCCACTGATTTTGATATTATTCAACATGATCATGAATGCCAAAAAGGAAGAGGCAGCAGAAGACTGACTTCTTTTCCAAGTCAAGTTGTCATGTAAGTGGAGTTATGTGACAGGAGTACATTCATGTTCTTGCATTAATACCACTAGTGCAGTGCCCGTAGGAAATATGTGTTCCTATAGAAAAGTGGGAGGTTAAGAAGCATTTTCACTGATGGCCAAATGAGGCTGTTTGAAGGTGGAACGTCGGGGATATTTAGGTTTGTTATGAAATCCGATATTCCAGGGTATAATTGTTCGTTTTTGACTATTTTTGATTTTGCCATTATATTTCACCTTAAAAACTATTTATTTGGTGTGATTATTTTTCAGCACAACCTCACATGTGTGACTGTACAGTTATTTTTTCATTTTGACATATTGTATTAACACATTGGACCTAAAATCACAAAAAAAACATAAAATCTGAGTAGAAAAAGTTATTTTTTACTGTGAAAACCACAAATATGTTTAACAAACCATTTTTTATTACTTATAACGCAAATATAAATTGTTGTTTGCTGAATATGTGCATACATTTTAAAAATGTACAAAGTTCTGTTTAACTATTTACATTTAAATGCAGGCAATGCTCAGGTCTGCCTGAGCTCCTTCCAGCTGAATGAAGAGCTGCACTGCCTGCTCTACATCCGCTTCTTCTGTTTTGACTCATCAAACAAAAAACCGACTCCACTACACACTAAACACACGACACCAAACACTACATATCACACTACTATACACTCCAAGCACGCTAAATGTCAATATCGCTGTCAGTACACCGGCCGTCGTTGCCTGTCAATCATCCGCCGACGTCCCTCCCACAACTTCCTGTTGCTCTACAACCAAACTTGCTGCTTGAACACTTTCGTGACAAAAGCCCATTTTTACCGTTTCTTCTGCACCACACACAAAGCAAACGTGACGGCAAAAAAGCCTGGCGGACATTATTTACCCCAAGTCCGGTTTTGGACAAGTCGGTGCGTCCGGTCCATCGACTCGGGAGTTGGGCCGTGTATATTGGTTAGCGGCTAGCAGCTAGCAGCTAGCTACACACGAACATCCACAGATTCTGATTCCACTTTGTTTTTCCGCGCGTCTCCGCATCTCCTCAGACCCGAACAGACCGGCCCGGTCTTGTTTAGTCACATTAATCCACAACAGTCAGTTTAGATCATGCACAGAACAGAACGGGACCGAACCGCCGGCTAACTCCCGGCCCAGCTCGCGCCGCTGCAGGTATAACTTAAATCCGCTCTCCTCAGACCCGAACAGAAACGGTCTGGTCTCGTTTGGTCTCATTAATCCACAACAGTCAGTTTAGATGCACAGATCAGAACGGGACCGAACCGCCGTCTAACTCTGCCGCGCTGCCGCAGGTATACATCCGCTTGTTTCTTAATGTGTGTCGTAGTCCTGTGCTCTGCAGTGACTGGCTCTAATGCGCATGTCACTGTGGGGGCTCCGATAGACTATGCTCCAGAATGTATAAAGTATTTATGAAATAATTCATTAACGGTATCATTGTAATCCAAACAAATCCGCATGGCACACCATTGAACCAAGCAGCAGCCATGTTGAAACTCTCAGGTCAGTCTGATCCTGATCCGCAGAGATATTTCACACACACACACACATACACACACACACACACACAGACAGACAGAGATTCCTTGCTTTTATAGAGAGATGTAGGTGTTCATTTACGTACTTTAAAGCCATTTGTTGGAGCTTAAAACCTTCTTTTCAATGAAGAAAATCTCCTACATCAACTACTGCTAGTTACTGCTCTCATTTGTTACACATACAGCTCCTCCAGGTAATGTCCAGATAAGTTTAGAATAGCAGTGCATGTGTGAAAGGGGCTACACTACATGTATCAAATTAAAATGATCATCAAGGTCAGCCATTGTTCTTCTGGTAAAATAATGGTATCTGGTCACAATGTAGGCAGCACAGAGACACAGGGAGAGGGAGAGGCATGGTGAAAGCAGTGGCCAGGCAGGGACATGCTCTGGGGATACAGATGATCAGGTGAGAAATTTGAATGAGAACTTAAACAGCTTGATAACATTAGTTTTAACCTAGGCCTACATGTCAGCAGTAAATAAAACTAGTAACATTGGGCCCGATACTGGCATATAGGTGAGATAGAGCAAAACCTTTGAGATAAAAACATTGATTTTCACTTAATGGGAATTTAAAGAGAAGGTTTATCTTGATTCTGTAGGGATCCATGCAATTTCACAGAATACATGTGAATTCAAATGGTCAATGTTGTCCTCAAAACTTCTAAATGTGTGAATTTTCATATACAAAATATCATAGAGTTGTGGGAAATGTACTTAAAAAAAAAAATTCAGAGATTATACCTGTATAATCTCTCTCTCTCATAATCTCTCTCTCTCTCTCTCTCTCTCTATATATATATATATATATATATATATATATATATATATGATAGATGGATAGATAGATATCTATATAGATATATATAGATATATATATATATTTATATAGATATATATAGATACATATATATATCTACAGATATATATTTATATAGATATATATAGATACATATATATCTACAGATATCTATATATATATATATATATATATATATATATATAT
>CAEMYA010000029.1:5024993-5040372 GCA_903131615.1 Diplodus sargus
ACATTTTCACCTTTCCCAGAACTGAACTGTCTGTTGATATCCTCTTTGTGGACAAAGTCCTGGAATTTTAGGTCAGTCTGATCAAATTAACTACATTTTTTAGAGATAAAACTTTTAAATCAGTCTTATTTGACCAGAACACAACACAAGGGTAGTTTGTATACTGTCCATGTATAAAGAAAACACTCTGTTTCAGGCAGTGTTGTAGTGGAGGGAATACAACCTGTTTGTTCCCACTGCAACAAGCCTGCTATTTTGACTACCACACTCACCCAACGTTGTAATATTACAACAAACATATAACAAGCTCTAAATGAAATTTGATGAATCTCTTCTACAAAAGCTACATATGTACATGTTCTAGACATTGTAACAACAACAAAAAAAAATATAAAAGACATTTTACTCACTTGAATCTGATAAATTTAGTCCAATGAAACAAAGCAATGTTGTCCGAAGGAAACCATGAGCGGTTGTGTGAGTTCATGGCCATTAGGCGGGACTTATAAACAAATGTACTATCCAATAGCATCGTGAGACTGAACAATAGGACCCAATGACTATGTAAATGTGGTAAAAAACGATATAAAATATAACAGATTGTTTTTTAGGATGGCTAAAGGTAACGTTGTAATATTACAACAGTGGGTCTTAGAGGGTTAAGCAGCCATAGCTGGGACAAAGTGCTGTGCATAAATAGGAAATAGAACATAAAACATAAAAACATAAAAGACAATATAAAAAACAATAACAATGTTAAAACAATAAAAAACAAAACACTAAAACACTAAAGCAAGAGCAGAGTCACATGCTGGGTTAAAAGCTGAAGAAACAAGATGGGTTTTAAGATTAGTTTTAAAAATGGACAGTGAGGGGGCTTGTCTGATGTGTAGCAGGAGAACGTTCCATAGTTACTCCTCCTGTTCATCGGTCTTACCAGTGGCAATATAATCTCTTAATTACCTAGCATGGAAGCTATCCGTTTAAAGTTATGGTGATGTGTGAATACCCTTTAGTGGACAGATTGCCACGTGGCACTGGCAATGCATAAACCTGTGTATACAATACTGTTATTTATGGTGCTTAAAAAGTTGTCTGTGAAAGACCTACTATGAATCTGTTATGATGTTATGGCTGAGTCATCACACAACACAAGAGAAAGAGTAGACAAGTAGACTGCTACAATGCATTTTGTACATTTAAAAGGCATTTTGTTACTGTTTCAGCCCTTGGCAGCTCATATGGGGTTAACTGTTTGCATCTTCAGTGAGCATGATTTCTGAGTATGATGTGATTCACTCTGTCTCTATTAATGACAACAATTGTGGCCCTGTTTTTAAGATAACAGTAACAGTACATGGTATTGGTACACTAAATTTCACTGTTTCAGTAAACAGTTTTTTTTATAGGAAATTATCAGAGCAGCTTGACAGATTAAATTTGTTTAAAAAAAATCAAAATACTTACAAACACTTCACACTAACTGCAGTTTAAGCAACAGATACTCATATTAGGACATGAAACTTGCTGCTCTTCACAGCCCCTATAGTTTCCGATTAGACCTTTGTGCCTACACAGCAGTTATCGACTGCACTCCAAGCAGAATTAACAGACTGACCCACAACCTAGGCCAAGAGCCTAAAGCAGCTGTTGCAGATAACAGAAGAAGGGGAAGAATAGTGGTCAGAGAGAGTCTAATACCAGGAGCATACAGATAGAAACACATGACCATTTAATTGGACACCATGAGGACAAAAGACCCACCTGAGACTTAAAAATCTAAAACAGGGATAGATAATTAGCATCTTTTCAAATCAATGGCTTTGAGAAAATGCCAAGATGCTGCAACAAACGAGATTGTAACTTACCATCAGGAGTTCTTTCTGGAAGGACTTCCGCTCTTTGCTCTCTGCATTGTTGCAATCCTCCTTCAGCTTCTCCAGCACTGATGCAACCCTCTCAGGTTCACTGTCGAGCTCTGTGCGACAGAAATGACTTAAGGACAGGTTGACATATCCCAGGGCATCCGCGAACGCTCGCCAGTTGCCAATGTTCTCCATCAGTATAGTTCTTACAGAGGCATAGATATATGTGAGGAATTTGCAGGGCTTCAGTATCTGCTCCAGTAACAGTGAGGTGGTAAGGTCGGGCCCGCTGAAGTAAATGGGCTTAACTTTGCCAACCACAAGCACATTCTTGGAATGAACAAATCCCATTTTGCCCTGATAATATCCAATGTACCATTCTTTTGTCCACAACTGGCCCTTTAGCTTGATCTTCTCTTCATTCAACAAAGCTACAAAGTCTCCTTTTTTGTACTCGAGCAAGTACTGATTTTTTGTTTGTCGGCTGACAGTTTTGATCAACTTTCCAAATTTCAGGCTGTTTATTCTCCTGTCCTGAAAAACAGGGTACTTGGTGGTGACAGCGAAGGGGGACAAGATTATCTTGCCCACTTCCTTCTTCTTCAAGAAGCGTCGTTGCACTAATGTCTTTGGGCCTGTTTTGGGTGGTGGTGTTGGTGTCTGGACGCAAAACTGAGCCAGTATAGAATCTTGGTCATCTTTAACCTGGATTCTTAAAGTGAAATCAGAAACATCTTCAGTGTTGCGTGAAGCAATGACGTAGACAAGTCTGCTGACTTTGCCGAGTTTAACCTGGAATCCCCGAACCGATCTGGCCTGGTCACCAGCTTTTACCTCATATTTGGCCATGTTGGAGTAAACCCCAACACGGAGGTCTTGGGGTTTGGACAGGACAAACTGATGTTTACCCCATAGCTGTAGCACTACTGATGGTGCAGACTGCACCTGTTTGCCCACCTCACTCACCAATAATGTTTTTGGGGCACAATCGTGGCCAAACATAGCCACGACTGTTTTGAAGGACGGGTGAATATGTTTGGGACCATACACTCCTAAGGTAATCTTTTTAACCACATGCTCCCAAACTGTGGTGTCTACAGCTAAGGACCGGGACTGAGACACAACACACACATACATGCACGGTTCAAGGTTATCCAGGCGCACCTGGACTGTGTCCCCATACATGAATGCTTGAGGAATGGGAGTGTAAGGTCCCTCTTTACAATCACTCCTAACACACAAGACTTCTGTTGTCTGCCTGTGTTCCATTTTCACCACGACAGACACTTTCATCTCTAAAGTAAGTGTAGTTTTGGTCTCCATGTTGCTGAGTTTAATCTCCACCACAGGGCTGACAGTGGTACAGCGGTCGTTGTTCAGCTCTAGTGGTGGGTCGAGCAGAGCTTTGATTGAGATTTGCTGGGTTTCCCCTGGGGCGACATGGCCCTCAGGTATGTGGATGCTGATGTTTGTGTCTGGCAGCTGGACAGCCCCCCCTGAGCTGTCCAGCCGACAGACAATATTTGTCTCTACCGGCTGTGTTTGGCCCCAGCCTGGGTTCTGACCCAGAGAGTCCAAGTCATGGCAGGACCTGGCTAACTTGCGGTGGCTCAGCCACGCTGTCCGGTAATCCTCCCTGCTTTGGAACTGCTCTGGCACTGGTGCTTTGAGGCCTCCGAAGAAACTGGTGGAGCTCAGTGGGGCATCAGACTGAGCCTGCAGGATGGACAGCTCAGACAGACTGTAGGATCGTTTGCTTCTAAAAAACGGGTTGTCCCTACGAAGTGTCTGTCCCAAGTCTAGACTGGGACTTAGAGGGTTCAAGTTAAATATGCCACTGCCAAAACCGTTGATGTCAGTAGTGCTGCTGGTGGAGTTGGGCACTGATGGAGTGAGAGTATCAAACAGAAGAAGGTCAACAGATTTCTCATTTCTATTTTGGTCAAGTGAGCTCTGAGGACCACCGTTTAGGAAAGGGTTTGTAGAGGTATGGGTTGCTGCAAAAGGATTTTGATTTTGGAAGGTGGTTGGTTTCAAAATCACCCCTGCCCACTCTCCTTGAAAGTCCATTTCTTTGGCTACCTCCTCGTTACAGTCTCCCACAGTGTCGATCATACCGCTGTCGCTGAAAGACGAGTCTCTATAGTTGATGGGCTGCACATAAGCTGCAGGGATGTAACCCATCTCTGTGTTGTTGTGGGCATACCACCACTCTCCTCCTGATGAGTCCAGAACATAGAGGCGGTCCCCTTTAGAGAACTTCAGAGTGGTGAAACTGGATGGGCAGTAATCCTTAATGGCAACAACTTCTCTTGCAGCACCAAAGGAAGCAATTGCATCCAGTCGTAAGGCACTGGGAGAAGGCACTGGAAAAAATGATAAAGCAACGTCAGATGGATGTGGATGATATGGCCAAAACATTAAATTGAGTAGCAGTGTATGAAATTAAAGCATCTTTCACATTATTTTCTGATGGCATGAAATAGTTGTCAGTGTTATTGAAAGAACCAAACACAACAAATATCATAGTATCATGTTTCTTTTGACATTATTTCTTATTGGTGATCATAATAATTAGATTATTTTTAATAATTCAAATCCAAATCATATTATTAACAACTAGTCAATTCCCCGCCGGGGAATCGCAAGAGTGGGCTGTGCGCTTTGCCCCGTGACAAAAAAAAAATATGAACGCTAAAGCAAAAGTTGAATCCCACATTAATAATTTTGACTTTTAGATATATTTTAAAGTTTGAATGGTGTGTCTAGGTCAAAGTATGCCAGAGATGTCGACGTTGGAAATCTTTCTTTCGATCTTTTCACCTGGGGCCTGTTCTGCGAAGGGAGCTCAACATAGCCAGGCTTTGTGCTCATGATGCAGCTCAACAAACCCACAAGTCCCCAAATAGAGTTAAACGGTTCTGCGACAGTGGTTATCAATCATTTGTTAAGTCCGGCTCTCTGCTTTGTGCTCTGCGCGCGTTCACATAAAAGGGGGCGTTTGACGTCATATTATTCTACTTCCGTGCGAAAATGGATCGATCCCGGGCCACATATTTTACTCAAGATGAGTAGATTCTTATTATGCAAGGCTATAAAGAATTCAAAGAAACCATCACGTAAAAAGTAACACTGTCGCCGCCAATAGAGCGAGGGAGGACTGCTGGCAGAAAACTGCTGACCGTGTAAATGCGCAAGTTAACGATCATTCATATTATGATCAATATTATATTAAGCACTTAGTGTTTTAATTTCTGAAAGCTCAGCATTGTGCAACTTTTACATATTAACCCTCGTCCATTTAAGAAATAAATAAACTGAAGGAACAACTATCTTTTTTCATTTTTGAGTGATGTCTATATTGTTTTCACATTTACTGATCTCTGTTATAGAATGCGCGTTTGTGTTTAATTGAAAGCGAGGCTGAGTGTGCGCAGGCTATAAATGTTCAGTGGGTTTTTTTTTTCGATTACTGTGTCAGGATGAACAAGCAAATGTAGCCACTGTCACTGTACAATGACAATAAAGACCTTTTTGACAGTGAAAATAGCTCAAGCCTGTAAGATTTGTGTTTGGGCGTACACTGCCCTACAACGGGTGAAACACTGATCAGTTGATCAGTTTATTCATGGCCACATCAAAGAAATAATTAACTTTACTCATTATCTGTGACAAATAAATGCTAGGTTGGCCTAATTAATATTGCATGTTATTAAGATGTGGAATCAGCAGTCTGACATGGCAGCAAGTGTGTGGATAATATACTGTATCCCATTTTATTTTAATATCATCACTATCTTAAGATTGCAGATTCTCAGTAAGAGCAAGAACCACTTTGTGGATGGCGCAACACGCAGTGTTCTTGCTCAGATTTTCTGCATCACCAACTGAATGTAAGTAGTTTGCCCGACAGTGAGCGCACAGCTTCTCTGAGTGGCATTCCTGACACTCGGCTCAATAAGTGAGCAAGTGTACCGTATTCCCTCGGCTGAAAATCTATATCGCTCATAGAGAAATTCATCAGGAAATGCCAGCGGATCAGCGCGATCTCGAAGAAGCTGCTCACGTCGTAGTGCTGCCCGAATTGTTCTCGCTCCCAGGTCCACCGGGTTCTCAATGAATGGTGACGCCATCTCCGAATGAGTTACACAGTGAACCAGCGGCGCTTTTAAGCCTAAACTCTGAACATAACCTGGTCGGGGCCAGGTTATGAGCTAAGCATAAGTTACCATGGTGATCTAGCCGGGTTAAAAGAGAGCCACCTTCGTAGTACAGGGAAGCCTGGCTTTAGACTCAACATACCTCCCTAACACACTAAACTGGCTTCGCAAAACACCCCTCTGGTCTCATTCACTTTGTGTGTGCATGTGAGTGTGTGTGTGTGTTTCGCGAAAACATGAATATTCTGGAAAACTGATTCATAATCTGTGTATGTCCGTCTGTGTGTGTGTGTGTGTGTGTGTGTATTTGTGTGTCTGCGACTTTTTTGACCTTGTCCCATTCATTCCTCATGGGAAAGTTTATGAAGGTTTTTCGTCACATGAATATTCTGAAAAACTGATTAATGAATCTGTGTGTGTCTGTGTGAGTGTCTGTCTGTCTGTGTGTGTGTGTCTTTATTTCTGTGTGTGTTTGTCCGTCTGTGTGTGTCTGTCTGTGTGTGTGTGTGTGTCTGTGTGTGTCTATCTCTGTGTGTGTGTCTGTCTGTGTGTGTGTGTGTGTGTGTGTGTGTGTGTGTGTGTGTGTGTGTCTGTGCCTGGCACTCCCTCTGTTGGCCCGGCTGATCCTGGTTGCCATGGGGATGGTTGTCGAACACCCTTAGCAACTGTGGCTGACAGCTTTTTTCAGGAGAATTTCAGCCTCACATGTAGGACGTCAAACGAGTGCTTTTTATCCAAAACCAAACATGATATCGTCAAAATGTCTTCACCATCACGCGGTGAAGACTTCTTAGCGAAGACACTCATGAAGTTTTGTGGTCCTAGTTTCAGAAATGTGGAAATAAGAGAGAGATAAAAAAGGGTGCAGTTTTGAAAATCCTCTTCCCGATTTACATTGGAGTGAATAGGACTGTTGAGAGCTACACTTGTCGGTTGGAGGCCAATATTTAAAAAAGGGTGCAGTTTCGCAAATCCTTATCCTGATTTACAATGGAGTGAATAGAGCAGTTGAGAGCTACTCTTGTCGGTTAGAGGCAGGGAGCTGGGTTAGGGTTAGGGTGGCTGGGAGCATGATGTAAAGAGAAAATTTCACTCCCCATCATTAAAGGGTCAGCGTTCAAAAACTACACATCTTAGGAAAAACTTTAAGACACCTCAAATACACAGGATTTGTTCCTACATTTTACAGTATGAACGATGTTTCTAGGTGAATGTATGCCAGAGCACGTGATGTTTGACAAACGTTGAAGATTTGCGACTTTTTTGACAACATTCATTACTCATGGGAAACTCTTTGCACTTTTTCTGGAAATATTCTGTAAAACTGAATGATAGCATACTGAGTCAGATCGAGCCGCACGTTTTGATATATTTTTTGTTTGTGTGCGACAAAAGGTGTGGGACGAGTTCAGTACCAAAAACGGAAGGAGGGAGAATAATAAGAAGAAGAGGCGCGAGGAATAACATTAGTGGGCTGGCGAGCACATCCCACTAACTAGACAATTCCCCGCCGGGGAATCGCGAGAGTGGGCTGTGTGCTTTGCCCCGTGACGAACAAAAACTATGAAAGCTAAAGCAAAAGTTGAATCCCACGTTGATAAAATGGACTTTTATCTACATTTTAAAGTTTGAATGGTCTGTCTCGGTCAAAGTATGCCAGAGATGTCGATGTTTGAAATCTTCCTTTCGATCTTTTCACCTGGTCTCATTCACTTTGTGTGTGTGTGTGTGTGTTTGTGTGCATGTGAGTGTGTGTGTGTGTGTGTGTGTCTCTCTGTCTCTCTGTGTCTGTGATTTTTTGACCTCGTCCCATTCATTCCTTATGGGAAAGTTTACGCAGGTTATCGCGACTTACGTCGCGAAAACATGAACGTTCTAGAAAACTGATTAATAATCTGTGTGTATCTGTGTGTGTGAGTGTATTTGTGTGTCTGTGACTTTTTTAACCTCGTCCCATTCATTCCTCATGGGAAAGATTATGAAGGTTGGGTTAGGGTTAGGGGTTACAAAAAAAATGAATATTAACATGAATATTCTCTGTCTGTCTGTCTGTGTGTGTGTGTGTCTGCATGTGTTTGTGTGCAAGTGAGTGCGTGTGTCTGTGCATGTGTGTCTGTCTGTGTGTCTGTCTGTCTGTCACTCTCTCTGTTGGCCCAGCTGATCTCGGTTGCTAGGTGACGGTTGGTGAGGGCCCGTAGCAACGGCTGTCCCAGGCTGATTTGAGAGCGATTTCTGCCTCAAATCTAGGACGGCAAACTAGTGCTAGTTCTTCAAAACCGTACATGATATCCGCAAATTTTTTTCACAATCAAGCCAGAAAGGCCTTAAAGAACACACTCATGAAGGTGGTCCTAGTTTCAGAAATGTGGAAATAAGAGCGAGATAAAAAAATGGGGGCAGTTTTGAAAATCCTCTTCCCGATTTACATCGGAGTGAATTGGACAGTTGAGAGCTACTCTTGTCGGTTGGAGGCCAATATTTCAAGACTAAAATAAATGGTAAATCCTATCGATAAAGTAGGCCCATTTTTGAGTTTCCCTCACTCTGTCAGTTGGCTCCCCCACTCTGCTGCATGAACATTCCGCCATACACACTCATTGAAAACCCTGAATTTTTCCAAAATCACTCACCGTCGTTAAAGGGTCAGAGTTCAAAAACTATACATCGTAGGAAAAAGTTCAAATACAACACAAATAGACAAGATTTGCCTACATTTTAAAGTTTGAATGGTGTTTCTAGGTGAATGTATGCCAGAGCAGGAGATGTTTAAAAAACATCGCAGATCTGCGACTTTTTTGACCTCGTCCCATTCATTCCTTATGGAAAATTTTTCGCAGTTTTTCGCGACTTACGGCGCGAAAAATTAATATTCTGGAAATCTGAATGATAGCATACCGAGTCAGATGGAGCCGCACGTTTTGATATATTTTTTGTTTGTGTGCGCTCAACGGTGCGGGGCAAGTTAACTGCCAAAAAAAGGAAGGAGGAAGAATAACTAGAAAAATTTGCATTTCCTACGAAAATACAGTGTGAATGCTGAAAGCTTAAGTGATTTCGGAAATCTGCTGAATGTACTGCCGAAAATGCATAAAACTATGAGAATGTTGAAAGAAAGGCGAAAAGCTGTAGATTAAGAGGGCAGGAAGATGTTAAAATGGTACAAGAAGGGTAAAAGGGTGAAAAATTATAGAGGGCTGGAAGAGGTTCAAAGGTGAAAAAATATGAAAAGTTGTAGAGTAAGAGGGCGGGAAGAGGTTTCAAAGGTGAAAACATATGAAAAGCTGTAAAGTAAGAGGGCTGGAAGAGGTTCAAAAGGTGAAAAAAGGATGAGAAGACGCAGAGTTAGAGGGCTGAAAAAGCTTAAGAAGGTGTAAAAGGATGAAGTAAGAGGGCTGGAAGAGGTTAAAAAGGTGAAAAATATGAAAAGTTGTAGATTAAGAGGGCTGGAAAAGGTTAACAAGGTGAACAAATATGAAAAGCTGTAGAGTAAGAGGGCTGGAAGAGGTTTGAAAGGTGAAAAAATATGAAGAGCTGTAGAGTAAGAGGGCGGAAAGAGCTTTAAAAGGTTAAAAAAGACCAAAAAGGCCAAAAAGTTGGATAGTAAGAGGGCAGAAAGAGCTTAAAAAGGTTAGAAAAGGCTGAAAAGGTGGAAAGTTGAAGGCAGAAAGAGCTTAAAATGGCTGCACACATGCTGGAGCGGGAGTCCAGCCAAAGATGAAAATGGCGCCATATGAATGAATGGAAAAACGCCTCCCAAACTTCTGCGAGTTTTGAAAGTTGTAATGGTGTTTGTAGCTCAAAAGAAAGATGAATATTTTAAAAAGCTGAAAAGGCAGAAAACCTTAGGAGGGCTAACAGAGTCCAAAAAGTTAAACATTTTCATAGCTGAACATGAAGCGTAGTGTCTGAAGGAGTAGAAAAGGCAGAAAGATTAATATTTTAAAAAGCTGAAAGGGTAGAAAAGCTTAAGGGGGTGAAAGAGTCGAAAAAGTTGAATACTTTAATTGCTGGACATGAAGTTGAATGTTTGAAGGAGATGAAAATGCAAAGGCTCAAAAGCTGTAGCGTAAGATGGCAGAAAGAGCTTAGAAAGGTGAAAAAAGGCTGAAAGTTGAAAAGTTAAAGGCAGAAAGAGCTTGAAATGGCTGCAGACATGCTGCAGCACGAGCAGGGCCAAAGACAAAAATTTCCCCATAAGAAATGAATGGGAAAACGCCTCCCAAAGTCCTGCGATTTCTGAAAGAATAGTGATGGTTATCGTCAAAAGACTTGTATGGTGAGTTACAGGAGGAGTTGCTGAACGCGGTCATGTTGTTTTTATTTCTGGAGAGTGTAAAATGAGGGCAGGAGAGCGAGAGACAAATCAGGTACCGTCTGCTCTTTTCCAGAAAATTCGGCTCAAAATTAACATTGCGGCTTATGGGACAGGAGTGAGAGTTGTTGTCGCTCTTGGGCTTCTAGATCCAAAACCGCAAGTCCCACATCTGAAATGAGACCATCAGCTGAAAGCCAACAAGATTTCCTACATTTCTATGCATCTATTGTCCATGTTGAGTAAAAGGTTTGGGATTTAAATCAAGCCGAAGAGAATTTTTTTCATTTTTTGGTAGCTGCTTTACATTCTGGGGTGCGGCAGTTGATGATTTCATGCACTCTAGCCGACACAATACACACCCATCATAAACTCAGAAGACGGGCTAAAAATCGCTCAAACTAAAACTGCGATTATTTCAAAACCATACAAGATTTTTTAAAACTGAATACAGGTCCAATAGTTCATCAAGTAAAAGATTTGGGACCAAAATCAAGCTGAAGAGAATTTTCTGTCCTATCTTCAAAAGCCACTCTCCACTCTAGCAATGATGTCACCCACTCTAGCCGACGCAATACACACCCATTATAAAATCAGAAGAGGAGCTAAAAGTTCCTAAAACTAAAACTGCGATATTTTAAAAAACGTACTACATTTTTAAAAACTGAATACATCGACAATAATAATAAGATCCCGGATACAAGCGGCCGAAATGAGTTTCCTCCGCAGGGTGGCAGGGCGCTCCCTTAGAAACAAGGTGAAGAGCTCTGTCACCCGGGAGGAGCTCAGAGTAGAGCCGCTGCTCCTCCACATCGAGAGGGGCCAGCTGAGGTGGCTTGGGCATCTGTTTCGGATGCCCCCGGGACGCCTCCCTCGGGAGGTGTTCCTGACATGTCCCGCCGGGAGGAGACCCCGAGGAAGACCCAGGACACACTGGTGTGACTATGTCACCCAGCTGGCCTGGGAACGCCTTGGGATCCTCCCGGAAGAGCTGGAGGCAGTGTCCGGGGAGAGGGAAGTCTGGGTGTCCCTGCTCAGGCAGCTACCCCCGCGAACCTGGCCCCGGATAAGCGGACAAAAATGGATGGATGGATGGATACATCGGCAATAGTTCAAGGTCTTGAGACTGGTTTAAAGTTTGAATGGTGTCTCTAGCTCAATGTATGACGAAGAAGATGAGGTTGAAAGGCGATGAGTTTTGAAGAGGATTTGAAGCTTTTCCCATTTGATTCAATGTTAAAACATTTTTGGAAAAAGCTGAATTATTGAAAAAGTTGAAAAGCCTGAAGGTTGAAATAGCTGTAAAAGCTGAACATTTTAATATTTGATTGATTTGAATAGCTGAACGTATGCTGAAGTTGTAGCAGAATGAAATTTGAAAAAATCCCCATAAGGATGAATGGGCAAAACATTGCATAAAAAGCTTAATATTTCCAAAAGTATAAAAGGTAGAAATAAGAAAAATAGACACCATCATGTCCTAAAAAAGCTGAACATTTGAATGGTTTGAATCGCTCAAGATTTGTAGAAAGAGATAGGTGCCAAAAAACATACGGAAGAATAATAAAAAAAAGAAATTCCAGAAGAACAATAGTGTGAATGCTGAGTCAGCATTCACACTAAGTAGAAAAATTGTATTTCCTACGAAAATACAGTGTGAATGCTGAAGGCTGAAGCGAAATCTGCTGAATGTACTGCCGAAAAAGTTGAAAAGTTCAAGGCTAAAAGAGTTTATAAAGTTGAACATGTTGATAGCTGAACAGTTTCTGTCGCTGAACATGAAGCTGAATGTATAAAGAAGCTAACAAGGCAGAAAGATGAATATTTTTAAAAGATGAAACGACAGAAAAGCTGAAGCGTAAGAGAAAGACTTGAGAAGTTGAACATTTTAATTGCTGAACATCAAGTTGAATGTTTGAAGGAGTTGAAAAGGCAGAAAGATGAATATCTGAAAAGGCTAAAAAGCTGTAGACTAAGAGGGCTGAAAGAGGTTAAAAAGGTGAAAAAAGACTGAAAAGGCAGAAAAGTTGTAGAGTAAGACGACAGAATGAGCTTAAAAATGTGAAAAAACACTGAAGAGGTGGAAAGTTAAAGGCAGAAAGAGCTTAAAAAGGTGAAAAAAGACTGAAAAGGCCGAAAACTCGTAGAGTAAGAGGGCAGACAGAGCTTAAAAAGGTGAAAAAAGACTGAAAAGGTGGAAAGTTAAAGGGAGAAAGAGCTTAAAATGGCTGCATCGTCTATGTAAAGTAAAAGATGTGGGATCCAAATCCAGCTGAAGAAAAGTCTTTCTCCAGATTTTCCAGCTGCTCCCCACTCGAAAGATGATGTCATGCACTCGAGCTCAGGCACTACACACGCAAACACACGCTGGAGAAGTAGGAGAGCCAGAGATGAAGCGGTCCCCATAAGAATAAATGGGAAAACGCCTCCCAAACCCCTGCGATTTTTGAAAAAACCGTAATGGTTATGGCAAAAATATTTACATGATGAGTGAGAGGAGGCATGGCTGAACACGCTCATGTCGTTTTTATTTCTGTCGAGTGAGAAATGAGGGCACAGGAGCGAGAGACAAATCAGATACAGTCTGCGATCCTCCAGAAATTTAGCCTCAAAATTAACATTGCGGCTTATAGGGCTATATTTCAACTCCTTGTCGCTCTCGGGCTTCTAAATCCAAAACCGTCAGTCCTACATCTGAAATAAGACCACCAGCTGACACCCAACAAGATTTCCTACATTTCTATGCATTTTTTGTCTATGTCAAGTAAAAGATGTGGATTCAGTATCAAGCTGAAGACAATTTTTTTTTTCTATCCTCGAAGCTGCTCTCCACTCTAGCGATGATGTCACACACTCTAGCTGACGCAATACACACCCATTATAAAATCAAAAGAGGAGCTAAAAGTTCTTAAAACTAAAACTGCGACCATTTCAAAACCGTACAAGATTTTTATAAACTGAATACATCGGCAATAGTTCAAGGTCTTGAGATTGGTTTAAAGTTTGAATGGTGTCTCTCGCTCAACGTATGAGGAACAAGATGAGGTTGAAAGTCGATGAGTTTTGAAGAGGATTTGAAGCTTTTCCCATTTGATTCAATGTTAAAACATTTTTGGAAAAAGCTGAATTATTGAAAAAGTTAAAAAGTTGAAAAGTTGAAAAGCGGGAGGTTGAAAGAGCTGAAAAGCTGAACATTTTAATATTTGAATGGTTTGAATAGCTGAACGAATGCCGAAGTTATAGCAGAATGAAATTTGAAAAAATCCCCATAAGGATGAATGGGAAAAATTTTGCAGAAAAAGCTGAATATTCCAAAAAGTATAAAAGGTAGAAAAAAGAAAAATACAAGCAGTCATGTCCTTAAAAAGCTGAACATTTTGATGGTTGAATGGTTTCAATCGCGTACGGAAGAAGAATAACTCAGCATTCACACTAAATAGTGTGAATGCTGACTCAGCAAGTGGAAAAGAACAGCAAACTATTTAGAATTAAGGATTTAAATTCACAAAAGATTCCATAGATTATATTACATCATCTTGGTTCTGAAGACAAGATAGCTCAAATTGCCTTATATTGGCATGAGAAAAAACGTGGGAATGTCACTTCAATCGTTGATACACGGTCCAATCAATCCAGGCTGCCCAGATGCTTTCGCTATGTACAGCATAGCTATAATATGTCACAGAACAGACTGAGAGGAAACTGAAAGTCTGATCACTAATTCGTCCTTTCCACTTGTTTGCGTGTCTTAAAGGAAAAGGCTGAACAAAGTCTACTTACTGTTTAGTTTCACCTCTCTAACTAGAACTAACGTGAAATTTATATCAAGTTTCAGGTCTCTCAGGAAATATGTTGGTCCTTGTTCAGCCATCATTAATTGTGTAATGCAGTATACCATAATACAGTGAAACTAATTTTTTTTTTATATTTATTGTACTGTGAACATTTCATACCTTTGCAATCATATTCCAGGACCAAATTTTGCTGTGAGGACACACACACACACACACACACACACACACACACACACACACACACACACACACACACACACACACACACACACAGCACTGTTTGCAGCAGCAATGCAGTTTTACTTTGGACTGAAATGGACTAAAAAAAATAACTGGTCATGGAAAAGGTGGAGGGAGAGAGCAAGACAGCAGAGACCAGGACTGGGTAAATACTCTTAATGACTTTTGTTGCTGTTATCAGTCTGTCCCCTCCCTGTCCTGTGGAAGACTTCCTGTGTGGTCCCAGTTGCAAAGTCTGTGCACCCCCTGGTGAGTACGATGCTGGACCCCCTTCAGTTCACTGACCCTCACGGAAATGGGGTGTATGATGCAGTCATCTACTTACTGCACAGAACACTTACAAACCTGGAGAACACTGGACGCACTGTGAGGGTCATGTTGTTTGACTTCTCCAGTGCTTGCAATACAATACAGCTGTCACTCCTTAAATAGACGGATTATCATGACCACGGGCCCTGGACACAAACTCGCCACAGGCCCCTGCCTACACACGTAAACAGTGCGCGTGCAAAGGCGCTGTAACGCCCACCAATAATAATAGCCTAATGTCCGCAAACATAATAAACTACAAACATAATAAAAATCTGCAGCATTTAATGTAATAAAGCCACAAATGTATTAATTTTTCACAAACGTAATAGCCGCTGCCTACTACAAACGTAACATGCGAATTCCCACAAATAATAGTAATAACTATTACGTTTGTGGGGACGTGAAAATCTTTATTGTAATAACTTCCCACAAATGTAATAATACAATGAATAATGGTCGTAGTGGTTGTTGTTTGTTTGCCAATACACCTACTAATACTACTGACCGTGGGTGCAAAATCCAGCTGCTGACTCTCCGCGCCGCTGTCACACAATGGATCCCCCGCCCGATCTCTCTCTTATAATTGTTTGCCCGCAAAATTATTTCCGTGAGGAAAACATTGCCTGACATTTAAATTTGAATTCCCATTGACGATAAAAATCAGTCTATAGGCAAGAATCTAAAGGTTTATTAATT
>CAEMYA010000029.1:5046871-5058243 GCA_903131615.1 Diplodus sargus
GGGGGGGGGGGGGAATTGCCGCTCCGCCACTCCTTAAAAAAATCCTAGAGGAAACACTGTGAAAGTAAGACCAAGAGGTACCTCCACTGCAGAGGATGAGTTCATTCAAATTAACAGCAGCTCAGATCAGAGCCCAAATGCTTTAATGCAGTTCAAGTAGTAGACACATCTCAACATCAGCTGTTCAGAGGAGACTTCACGAATCAGGCCTTCATGGTCGAATTGCTGCTAAGAAGCCACTACTGAGGAAGAACAAGAAGAAGAGATGTGCTTGAGCCAAGAAATGGAATGGACATTAGAGCAGTGGAAATCTGTACTTTGGTCTGATGAGTCCAAATCTAAAATTTTTGGTTCTATCCGCTGTGTCTTTGTGAGACGCAGAAAAGAGCCGTTTCTACATGTTCCGTTTCCACCGTGAAGCATGGAGGAGGCGGTTTGACAGTGTGGGGGGGTGCTTTGCTGCTGACTCTATGTGTGTATGTGCTGTCTTTCTTCTGGTATCACTTGTACTTGTCTGGTAGATGACGATGTCAAGGGCCAAAATGCCCAGTGGAAATATATGCCACATGAATGAATGAATTAATAGCATTTTAAAAAAACTAATAATGTCTGACCTATATGATTATTTTGCCAAGAAAGCTTGGATACAAATTTGTATTTAGGCAATCAAGACATTGAAAAACTTACTGATACTTAGGCCATTTGTAGCATTTTTTCTCCTTAATGCACATCCCAGTAGGGCTGGACGATTATGGAAAAAATACTAATCACGATTATTTTGATTGATATTGAAATCACGATTAATAAACACGATTATTCATTGATTTAAAAAAAAGTATTTATTGAGCCACCAAAACTCAACTTTAAATATAACTTTTAGAAAAACAACCAGAAATAAATTTAACAAGTAAACAAGTAAAATAATAATAATATTTTAAATAATATATATAAATAATAAAAAAAAATAATAGCAATAAAATCAGGGAAAAATGCAGTCTGGAGACATTTTGTCTTCATGGTGAAATCTACATCGATGTAACGCACGGTGAGGGATGTGTACGGCTCCATAGTGCGGCTTGACCACAGATCCGTTGTGGTGGCAAAATACTCGGCAGCGCGACATTTATTGTACAAAGCAGGCAGTGCAACTCTGCTGAGATGTTTGCGTGATGGCCACTTCTTGACCAGTGTCTTGAAGCCTGGGTTGCTAACTGTACTGAGAGGGCACATGTCCTTAGCTAGCATGAATGTCACAGCCTCCGTTATCTCTCGCTGTCGCCGGGAGCCGGTGTGATATGGAGCGGCATTGTAAAGAGTGTCCTCAATGGAGGACTGTGTTGCGGTGCGGTGCGGTGGCTGAAGTTGACTTGCACTTTTTTGGGTCTTTTGCTCCTTCAATACTTTGTCATAGACCACTTTATGGCTGAACTTTAAATGGTTAGATAAATTTGTCGCGTTGCCCTGGGGTGCAGACACGACAGCGTGACAAACTTTGCAAGCAATTTCCTTCTGCTCCACATCCGACGATTTGAAGCCAAAATGTCTCCAAATGACCAAAGTTGTCCTACCTTTCTTTTCAACGAAAGGCTCAGCCTGCTTTTCTGCCATGTTGTCAATCGCTCGTTCCACAATTGACCCACACACTCACTGCTGCAGCTGCATGCGACACAGGTGCGTTCACTGTGCTTTTACAGCGCAGTAATTTGCATAGACGCCGCGCAGCGGCACATTAATCGTTTTTCTTCGATTACAGTGTTTTCATGATCGTGAGTAGCCAAAATCGAAATCGTGATCAAAATTCGATTAATCGTCCAGCCCTACATCCCAGCCAGTGCGCTGTCAGTGTATATTGTATATGGTTACATTATTCTGCATGTCACCATTTTTCGGTTTTGGGACTCACATAGAAGTTAAAATATTCTCAACCCTTCAGCACAAGTTATGGAGCGGAACTTCAGTTGCATCTTGCGCACAGCCCCACTCCACAGGCAGTGTTCACAGTGCTGTTCAGAAAGACATACTGGTCAATTCAGAATCAGAATCAGAAATACTTGATTGATCCTTGAGGGGAAATTGCTTGAGTTAAAGCTGGTCCCATTCAGTCCAAAAATATACACAAAAAAAAGCAAATAATAATGATGATGATAATAATAATAATAATAATAATAATGATAATTAAATGGGACGCTGTGTGGCTCGGTGGGTAGAGCGCGCGCCCCATGTGCTGAGGCTCTGCAGCGGACCCGGGTTCGAATCCCGGCCCGGGTCCCTTTGCTGCGTGTCATTCCCCATCTCTCTCACCCTGTTTCCTGTCATCCTTCATCTGTACTATCAATAAAGCCATAAAAGGCCAAAAAATAAATAAATAAATAAATAAATAATGATAATTAAAACTGCAAGCAGTGATGAACGGGCCCTCACGGTCCACGCTCGTCGGCCTGCGGCGCCGTCAGACTGCGCGCTCACCTGTTACTTGTATGTCACGACAGGGAGAAATCAAGCAGTAAACATCATGTCATTCGGACGATTTTTGTCTGACTTCCTGTGTCCAGTGGGTGGTGCTATGGATATAACACAGTTTTGATGCAGAGATACATTCAGGGCGACTCCCTCTACATTCCTGAGAGATTCGGCGCAGATTGGTCATTGTATGGCGAAGTTACGAGGACTTGATGCTTTATGACAAAGGATTTTAATGGCGGGCACCGCCACGGCAAGCAGGTACGACGTAGGATAAAGATTTTCCTTGCGTGTCTCTGGCATGGTCCAAGGAGTATACTGACTGACTGTGAAGTCTGTGGTGTGCAAGCTGTTGGAGGAAGACGTGAAAGTATGATGCACAGCAGTATTTCATAAAGGCTGCCATATTCAAAATGGCCAACTTTGAATGAATGTCTAGATGTATTCAGGGCGGGACTGTCTACATTTATGAGGAATTTTGTGGAGATGGGGCATTGCATGTGGAAGTTATAAGGATTTGATGCTTGACAGCAAAGGGGAAAAATGGTGTCCGCCGTCACGCCCACCAGGTTTGACACAGCTGAATGAATTCCATAACTTTTGTTCTTAAAGGCATGAAGATGACACAGAGTGAATGTGAAGACTTTGGTGTTTAAGCTGCAGGACAAGATAGTTTTCAAAGTAGGCATGAATTTGTCAAAAACGCCGCTACACATCAAAATGGCTGACTTCCTGTTGGAGTGAGAGTATGCATCCAAATGGGTTTTTTGCGCGTCTGGTCATGATGAATGTGCGTACCAATATTCATACTTCTATGTACAAGTAGGAGGCGGGGCATCACAATAGGGGGCGCTACAGAGGCCACACGTCACGGCCACGCCCCATGACAACACCGATCTATTCAGGGCGACTCCCTCTACATTCCTGTGAGATTTGGCCGAGATAGGAAATTGTATGAAGAAGTTACGAGGACCTGATGCTTTATGGCGAAGGATTTAAATGGACAGCACCACCACGGCCAGCAGATGTGGCAGGTTGCAACGCCGTCGGATTTCGCGCTCACCTGTTACTTGCATGTCACGACGGGGAGAAATCAAGCAGTAAACGTCATGTCATTCGAATCATGTTTGTCTAATTTCCTGTGTCCAGTTGGTGGCGCTATGGATATGACACAGTTTTGATATATGCAGGGCAATTCCCTCTACATTCCTGAGATATTTGGTGTAGATAGGACATTGTATGGTGAAGTTACGAGGACTTGATGCTTTGAAGATCTTCCCATTTACTTTCCATTGACACTAATTAGACTGCGACCAGAGTGCCACCTATTGGCCGATTCGCACCAAATTTTACACAGACCATCATTATGCCATGGTACATAATTATGAACATTTACGTGATAGTCAGACAGTATCTTATGAAGATATGCAAGATTGTCTGTTTTCAACACAATATGCAGGAGTTTGCTGTTTTATATTTCGGGCATTTTTATGGACTATCAACATTCTTTTAATAACTTTTTGTCAGAAGGGTCCACAGATGCTACATTAAAAGTTTGGTGCATATCGGTCAAATCGTCTAGGAGGTGTTCGAAAAAGCAGGTTTTTCACTTTTCATGATTTTGCGAATGGAAAGTTACCGCAAAAGTGGGTGTGGTTTACACCACATTATTCAGCTGAATTGAGCGAATACGTAGATATAAGGTTCAACAATGTGCCTCACATTATGTGGGAGTTATGTGTCAAAAACGCTTTCACGTGGAAAATAGCGCCACCTGCTGGTCATCTTTGGTGTGTGAGTTAGAGAGGCCATTCTAGACCGCCCCTATGAATTTCATTTCCACAAGTGTTATTGTGTGGGCACAGTGCCAAATATAAAATTAAATTGGCACCACAGCGCCATCTAAAGTCAAATTGGTAAACCCTTCAGAAGCTCTCCTCAGGAGGGCACTGACAATAACTATACAAAGTTTCGTGTCAATCCGATGAACAGATGCAGAGATATAGGATAGTTCAATTTAAAGAGCGCCACCTTGTGGTCATTGCCTGAAATTTTGCACGGGCCCTCAGTGGCTTAAAGCGAAGTAGTAACCTCAGTTTCATGTCATTGGACCATACCAATGTGGAGATATGCAACACCTCCTGTTTTGAACCAAATCAGCAGGAAGTTGATATTTGATACCTTGAGTATTGTGTGGCCTATCAAAATTATTTTAAGAACTTTTTGTCAGGAGGGTCTACAGATACGGTGTGACAAGTTTCGTGCAAATCGGTGCAATCGCCTCGGTGAAGATAGAAAAAGTAGGTTTTCAACATTTCGCGACGTAGCGGAACAAAATGGTAGGCGAAAATGGGCGTGGCCTATACCATGAGATTCAGCACAATTCACTGAACGAGTGGATATAAGGTTTTTGAATGTGCGACAAAGTATATGGGCGTTAAAAGCCAAAACGCATTTTCCTTAATAACAGCGCCACCTAGGGGTCGAAATTTACACCGACAACAGATTATAACATTTTTCGCCAGGTGTGACTTATATTCCAAGTTTGGTGAGTTTTGGGTATGTTCAGGCAGTGAAAAATGCGATCATTTTGTGAGAAGAAAAATAATAAGACAAATTGCATTTCCTGCGAAAATACAGTGTGAACGCTAAAGGCTCAAGTGAAATCTGCTTAATGTACTGCCGAAAAAATGAAAAAGCTGAAAGCTGAAATGCCAGAAAAGCTGAAAGGGCTGAAAAGCTGAAAAGCTGAAAGGGCTGAAGAGCTGAAAAAGTTGAAAAGTTAAAGGCCCAAAGAGTTTAAAAAGTTGAACATGTTGATAGCTGAACAGTTTCTGTAGCTGAACATGAAGCTGAATGTATAAAGAAGCTGAAAAGGCAGAAAGATTAATATTTTTAAAAGATGAAACGACAGAAAAGCTAAAAGTTGAAAAAGCTGTACATTTTAATTGCTGAACATGAAGTTGAATGTTTAAAGGAGTTGAAAAGGCTAAAAAGCTGCAGACTAAGAGGGCTGAAAGGAGTTAAAAAGGTGAAAAGAGACTGAAAAGGCCTAAAAGTTGTGGAGTAACAGGGTTGAAAGAGCTTAAAAAGGTGAAAAAAGACTGAAAGGGCAGAAAAGTTGGAGAGTAAGAGGACAGAAAGAGCTTAAAAAGGTGAAAAAAGACAGAGGAGGTGGAAAGTTAAAGGCAGAAAGAGTTTAAAATGGCTGCATTGTCTATGTAAAGTAAGAGATGTGGGATCCAAATCCAGCTGAAGAGAAGTCTTTCTCCAGATTTTCCAGCTGCTCTACACTGTAGCAATGATGTCATACACTCAAGCTAAGTCACTACACACAAGAAAATTCCCCATAAGAATGAATGGGAAAACGCCTCCGAAACACCTGCGATTTCTGAAAAAAACGTAATGGTAATCCCCGAAATATTTATACGCTGAGTGAGAGGAGACATGGCTGAGCTCACTCATGTCATTTTTATTTTTATAAAAAATTATTTTTTATTTCTGTCGAGTGAGAAATGAGGGCACAGGAGCGAGAGACAAATCAGGTACCGTCTGCGATCCTCCAGAAGTTTAGCCTCAACATTAACATTGCGGCTTACGGGGCTATATTTCAACTTCTTGTTGCTCTCTGGGTTCTAAATCCAAAACCCTAAGTCCCACATCTGAAATAAGACCACCAGCTGACACCCAACAAGATTTCCTACATTTCTATGCATATATTGTCTATGTCAAGTAAAAGGTGAGGGATCAAAAAGAAGCTGCAGACAATTTTGTCTCCCATTCTTCGAGCGGCCTCACACTGTCACGATGATGTCACGCACTCTAGCTGACGAAATACACATGCATTTTTAAGATACACACGCTGGAGAAATAGCAGAGACAGAGATCAAATTGCTCCCATAAGAATGAATGGGAAAATGCCTCCCAAACTCCTGCGATTTTTGAAAAAACTGTAATGGTTATCGCCCAAATATCTACATGGTGAGTGAGAGGAGACATGGCTGAACGGGCTCATGTCTTTTCATTTCGGTCGAGTGAGAAATGAGGGCACAAGAGCGAAAGACAAATCAGGTACCGTCTGCTCTCGGCCAGAAATTTAGCCTCAAAATTAACATTGCGGCTTATGGAGCTACATTTCGACTTCTTGCCGCTCTCGGGCTTCTAAATCCAAAACTGTAAGTCCCACACCCAACAGGATTTACTACATTTCTATGCATATATTGTCCATGTCAAGTAAAGATGTAGATTCAGAATCAAGCTGAAGAGAATTTTTTTTTCTATCTTCGAAGCTGCTCTCCACTCTAGCGATGATGTCATGCACTCTAGCCGACGCAACACACACCCATTATAAAATCAGAAGAGGAGCTAAAAGTTCTTAAAACTAAAACTGCGACCATTTCAAAACCGTACAAGATTTTTAAAAACTGAATACACCGGTAACAGTTCAAGGTTACAGCAGAATTAATTTTGAAAAAATCCCCATAAGGATGAATGGGAAAAATTTGGCAGAAAAACCTAAATATTTCCAAAAGTATAAAAGTTTGAAACAAGAAAAATAGACGCCATCATGTCCTAAAAAAGCTGAACATTTTGATATTTGAATGGTTTCAATAGCTCAAGATTTGTAGGAGAAGAAGCGTGCCAAAAAACGTACGGAAGAATAAAAATAAATTCCAGAAGACCAATAAATAACTAGAAAAATTGCATTTCCTGCGAAAATACAGTGTGAATGCTGAAGCGAAATCTGCTGAATGTACTGCCGAAAAGCTGAAAAAGCTGAAAGCTGAAATGCCACAAAAGTTGAAAGGGCTGAAAAGCTGAAAAGCTGAAAGGGCTGAAAAGCTGAAAAACTTGCAAAGTTAAAGGCTGAAAGAGCTTAAAAAGTTGAACATGTTGCTAGCTGAACAGTTTCTGGAGCTGAACATGAAGCTGAATGTATGAAAAAGCTGAAAAGGCTGGAAAAACTTGCAAAGTTACAGGCTGAAACAGCTTAAAAAGTTGAACATGTTGCTAGCTGAACAGTTTCTGGAGCTGAACATGAAGCTGAATGTATGAAAAGGCTGGAAAAACTGAAAAGGCTGAAAAGCTTAAAAGGCTGAAAAGCTGAAATGGCTGAAAAGTTTAAGGCTAAAGGAGTTGAAAAAGTTGAACATTTTAATTGCTGAACATGAAGTTGAATGTTTGAAAGAGCTGAAAAGGCAGAAAGGTGAATATCTGAAAAGGCTAAAAAGCTGTAGAGTAAGAGGGCTGGAAGAGGATAAAATATTTTTTAAAAAGCTGAAAAGGTGAAAAGCTGTAGAGTAAGAGGGCTGGAAGGGGTAAAATGGTGAAAAAAGGCTAAAAACTTGAAAAGTGAAGGCTGAAAGAGCTTAAAAGGGTGAAAAAAGGATGAAAAGGATGGAAAAGGATGGAAAGCTATAGAGTGAGAGGGCCGAAAAAGCTAAAACAGGTGAAAAAAGGATAAACATGTAAAAAAGAGGGTTGCAAGAGCTCAATAAGGTGAAATAAAGCTGTAAAGTAAGAGGGCTGGAAGAGGTTAAAATGGTAAAAAAGGGCTAAAAAGTTGAAAGGTTAAAGGCTGAAAGAGTTTAAAAGGGTGAAAACAGCATGAAAAGGATGGAAAAGGATGAAAACCTGTAGAGTGAGAGGGCTGAAGAAGCTAAAACAGGTGAAAAAAGGATGAAAATGTACAAAAGTTAAGGGTGAAAGAGTTTAAAATGGCTGCACATATGCTGGAGCAGGAGGAACCCCAAGCAAGAGCACATCTGATCTTAATTTATGTGTGCTCTTGCTTGGTTGAATAAAAATCTGCAGCCACAGTGGCCCTTTCCTACATCAGTTTGACACCACTGGTCTATGTAAAGTAAAAGATGTGGAATCCAAATCCAGCTTAAGAGAATTCTTTCTCCAGTGTTCCAGCTGCTCTCAATCAAGTAATTATGTCACTCACTCTAGCTGACCCAATACACACGCATGCTCAAGATACACACGCTGGAGAAATAGCAGAGGATAAGGATGAATGGGGAACACCTCCCAAACTCCTGCGATTTTTGAAAAAACTGTAATGGTTATGGCAAAAATATGTATATGCTGAGTGAGAGGAGACATGGCTGAACGCTCTCATGTCGTTTTCATTTCTGTCGAGTGAGAAATGAGGGCACAGGAGCGACAGACAAATCAGGTACCGTCTGCTCTCGGACAGAAATGTTGCCTCAAAATTAACATTGTGGCTTATGGGGCTATGTTTTGACCTCTTGTCATTCTTGGGCTGCTAAATCCAAAACCGTAAGTCCTACATCTGAAATGAGACCATCAGCTGAAAGCCGACAAGATTTCCTACATTTCTATGCATATATTGTCTATGTCAAGTAAAAGATTTGGGACCAAAATCAAGCTGAAGTGAGTTTTAGCTCCTATCTTCGAAAGCAGCTCTCCACTCTGGCGATGATGTCACCCACTCTAGTTGACGCAATACACACCCATTATAAAATCAGAAGAGGAGCTAAAAGTTCCTAAAACTAAAACTGCGACATTTTCAAAACCGTACAATATTTTTAAAAACTGAATACAGTGTCAATAGTTCAAGTTTCGCTGACTTGTTTAAAGTTGGAATGGCGTCTCCAGCTCAACGTATGAGGGATAAGTAGAGGTTGAAAGGCGATGAGTGCTGCAGAGGATTTTAATGTTTTCCCATTTGCGTCAATGTTAAATTTTTTTTTGAAAAAGCTGAATTTATGAAAAAGCTGAAAGGTTGAAAAGCTGAAAAGCTCAAGGCTGAAGGAGCTTAAAAAGCTGAACATTTTGAAAGCTGAACGGTTGCAATAACTGAAGGTATGCTGAAGTTATAGCAGAATGAAATTTGAAAAATTCCCAATAAGGATGAATGGGAAAAATTTTGCATAAAAAGCTTAATATTTCCAAAAGTATAAAAGGTAGAAATAAGAAAAATACACGCCATCATTTCCTAAAAAAGCTGAACATTTTGATGGTTGAATGGTTTCAGGAGCTCCAAATCTGTGGGAGGAGATAGGTGCCAAAACACGTACGGAAGAATAATAATAAATTCCAGAAGAACAATAGTGTGAATGCTGTGTCAGCATTCACACTAAAAACTAGAAAAATTGTATTTACTGCGAAAATACAGTGTGAATGCTGAAGTCTGAAGCGAAATCTGCCGAATGTACTGCCGAAAAGCTGAAAAAGTTGAAAAGTTCAAGGCCGAAAGACTTTAAAAAGTTGAACATGTTGATAGCTGAACAGTTTCTGTAGCTGAACATGAAGCTGAATGTATAAAGAAGCTAACAAGGCAGAAAGATGAATATTTTTAAAAGATGAAACGACAGAAAAGCTGAAGAGGGCTGAAAGACTTGAAAAAGTTGAACACTTTAATTGCTGAACATGAAGCTGAATGTTTGAAGGAGTTGAACAGGCAGAAAGATGAACATCTGAAAAGGCTAAAAAGCTCTAGACTAAGAGGGCTGAAAGAGGTTAAAAATGTGAAAAAAGACTGAAAAGGCAGAAAAGTTGTAGAGTAAGAGGACAGAAAGAGCTTAAAAATGTGAAAAAAGACTGAAGAGGTGGAAAGTTAAAGGCAGAAAGAGCTTAAAAAGGTGAGAAACTACTGAAAAAGGCCAGAAAGTTGTAGAGTAAGGGGGCAGAAAGAGCTTAAAAGGGTGAAAAAATACTGAAAAGGTGGAAAGTTAAAGGCAGAAAGAGCTTAAAAAGGTGAAAAAGGACTGAAAAGGCCGAAAACTTGTAGAGTAAGACGACAGAAAGAGCTTTGAAATGTGGAGAAAGACTGAAGGGGTGGAAAGTTAAAAGGCAGAAAGAGCTTAAAAAGGTGTCATGCACTCGAGCTCAGGCACAACACATGCATACACACGCTGGAGAAGTAGGAGAGTCAGAGATGAAGCGGTCCCCATAAGAATGAATGGAAAAAAGGCCTCCCTAACCCCTGCGATTTTTGAAAAAACTGTAATGGTTATGGCAAAAATATTTACATGATGAGTGAGAGGAGACATGGCTGAACTCGCTCATGTCGTTTTTATTTCTGTCGAGTGAGAAATGAGGGCAGAAATGCGAGACACAAATCAGGTACCGTCTGCGATCCTCCAGAAATTTAGCCAACATTGCGGCTTATGGGGCTATATTTCAACTTCTTGTCGCTCTCGGGCTTCTAAATTCAAAACCGTAAATCCTACATCTGAAATAAGACCACCAGCTGACACCCAACAAGATTTCCTACATTTCTATGCATTTTTGTCTACGTCAAGTAAAAGATGTGGATTCAGTATCAAGCTGAAGACATTTTTTTTTTTCTATCCTCGAAGCTGCTCTCCACTCTAACGATGATGTCACGCACTCCATCTGACGCAATACACACCCATTATAAAATCAGAAGAGGAGCTAAAAGTTCTTAAAACTAAAACTGAGACCATTTCGAAACCGTACAAGATTTTTAAAAACGGAATACATCGGCAATAGTTCAAGGTCTTGAGACTGGTTTAAAGTTTGAATGGTGTCTCTCGCTCAATGAACAAGATGAGGTTGAAAGGCGATGAGTTTTGAAGAGGATTTGAAGCTTTTCCCATTTGATTCAATGTTAAATTTTTTTGGGAAAAAGCGGAATAATTGAAAAAGTTGAAAAGCGGAGGGTTGAAAGAACGAGCTGAACATTTGAATGTTTGAATGGTTTGAATAGCTGAACATATGCTGAAGTTATAGCAGAATGAAATTTGAAAAAATCCCCATAAGGATGAATGGGCAAAATTTTGCAGAAAAAGCTGAATCTCTCTATAAAAGCAAGGAACTTCTGTCTGTCTGTGTGTATGTGTGTATGTGTGTGTGTGTGTGTGTGTGTGTGAAATATCTCTGCGGATCAGGATCAGACTGACCTGAGAGTTTCAACATGG
>CAEMYA010000029.1:5059447-5075507 GCA_903131615.1 Diplodus sargus
AATGGCAAAATCAAAAATAGTCAAAAACGAACAATTATAACCTGGAATATCGGATTTCATAACAAACCTAAATATCCCCGACGTTCCACCTTCAAACAGCCTCATTTGGCCATCAGTGAAAATGCTACTTAACCTCCCACTTTTCTATAGGAACACATATTTCCTACGGGCACTGCACTAGTATTTCCAAAAGTATAAAAGGTAGAAATAAGAAAAATAGACGCCATCATGTCCTGAAAAAGCTGAACATTTTGATGTTTGAATGGTTTGAATCTGTCAAGATTTGCAGGAGGAGATACTTGCCAAAAAGCGTACGGAAGAATAATAATAAACTTCGGAATAACAATAGTGTGCCTTCAGCATTCACACTAATTAAAGCTGCAAGCAGCGTTGAACAGGCCCTCAAAGTCCATGCGCTTCGGGGCATGCTGCCGTCGATGCATGCTGCCGTCGGGAAATGCTCAAGCAACACCTTCCGCTGAGGAAGTCGTTAAAGCGGTTGCCTGCCACTGCTGGAATTAAGTAATGTACGCTGAATCCAGAAAAACTGTGTGAACTGCTGCATGATTCCCCAGACAAAGACTGAGTTGATGATCCACTTCTGGAGCTGGGTGAAGAGAATGTCCACACGAGGCAAAATACAATGACATAGTTTCAGGAAGAAGCTGAAAGTATCAAGGTCCAGTAGCCTCACAAACCCTCCAGCATCCAGAGTGGTAGGCTCAAACTCCCCTGATGGTTTCAAAACACTGGATGATGTCGCCTTTGTGCTCAAACACAGTGTTCAAAGCACAGACATGGAAGTCCCATTTTACTGTGCTTGCTCTTGGGAGTCTGTGTGCTCTCACTCTATCAAGCACACTGGTTCTCTTGGGAGATCTTGAAAAAAGTCCAGAGTATCCAGCCAGGTCAGAGAAGAACTGATGAACTAATGGAATGTGAGATGTCACCTGCTGCATGATGAAAGATGAAGATGAAGAAAGATGAACATTTAAAAAGCTGAAAAGTCAGAAAAGCTGAGAAGTAAGAGGGCTGACAGAGCTTAAAAAGGTTAACAGTTTCAATGCTGGTCATATGCTGGAGCAGCAGCAGAGCCAAAGTTGAAAATGTCTCCATAAAAAGAATGGGAAAAATGCCTCCCAAACTCCTGCGATTTTTGAAAGAAAGCTAACTCAAAGTCACACAACATATTTCCATGTGAAATAACACAAACTGCAATAGTGATCAAATTATCCATAACTACAAGCAGAAACCACTTACAGTTCCTCAAGAACGCACACATCATTAGAGAAACACACAGAAAGTCCATGCAGCTTCACACGGTCTGCTCACTGACTGGTCTGCTGCATTTCAGTGTGACTGAGCATGTCCTGACTTGTTCACTTGCACCAGTAGACGGTGCTGTTGCACCTTTACCTGTAGAGTTTTCTTACAGTTTCTGTGGCTGCACACATGGTCCCCATAAGAATGAATGAGAAAATGCCTCCCCACCAATACACACCCATTCTAAAATCAGAAGATGGCCTAAAAATCCTTAAATCTAAAACTGTGATGATTTCAAAACCGTAAAGTATTTTAAAAAGCTGAATACATGCCCAATAGTTCTAGGTCTTCTGACTCCTTAGAAGGTGGAACGGTGTCTCTAGCTCAAAGCATGAGGTAAAAGGAGAGGTTAAAAGTCAAAGAGTTTTGAAGAGGATATGAAGATTTTCCCATTTACTTTCCATTCACAGTAATTACACTGCGACCAGAGCGCCACCTATGGGCTGATTTGCACCAAATACACAGACCATCATTAGGCCATGGTACACGACTACAAACATTTATGTGATAATCAAACAGTATTTTGTAAAGATATGCAAGATTGTCTGTTTTCAAGACAATATGCAGGAATTTGTCATTTTATATTTCGGGCAGTTTATGGACTGTTAAAATTCTTATGACAACTTTTTGTCAGGAGGGTCTACAGATGATACATGCAAAGTTTGGTGCAAATTGGTCGAATCATCTAGGAGGAGTTCGAAAAAGTAGGTTTTTCATTGTTTGCAATTTTGCAAAGGAAAGTTACTGCAAAAGTGGGCGTGGCCTACATCAAACAATTCAGCTGAATTCAGGGAACAAATACGTACAATGTTTAATAATGTGCAACATATTAAGTGGGAGTTATGAGCGAAAAAGGCTTTTGCATTGAAAATAGCGCCACCTGCTGGTCATTTTTGGTGAGTGAGTCACAGGGGCCATTCTACAGCACCCCTATGAATTTCATTTCCATAAGTGTTATGGTGTGGGCACACAGACAAATATAAAATTAAAGTAGTACCACAGCGCCATCTAATGTCAAATTGGTAAACCCTTGACAAGCTCTCCTCAGGAGGGCACTGACATCAACTCAGCAAAGTTTCATGTCAATCCGTTGAACAGATGTGGAGATATAAAATAGTTCGCTTTAAAGAGCACCACCTTGTGGTCATCGCCTAAAATTTTGCACAGGGCCTCAGGGGATCATGGCGAAGTAGTATCCTGAGTTATATGTCATTAGACCACACTAATGTGGAGATATACAACCCTTCCTGTTTTGAAGCAAATCTGCAGGAAGTCATTATCTAATAACTTAAAAATTTAATTAGCGGAAAAAAAAACGGTAGGCGGAAATGGGCGTGGCCTATACCACGAGATTCAGCACAATTCATAACGCGTGGATATAAGGTTTTTGAATGTGCGACAAAGTATATGGGAGTTATTAGCCAAAACGCGCTTTCCTTAATAACAGCACCACCTAGTGGTGGAAATTCAGGACGACAATAGATTATAAAAATTTTCGCCAGGTGTGACTTATATTCCAAGTTTGGTGAGTTTTGGGGTATGTTCAGGCAGTGAAAAATGCGATCATTTTGTGAGAAGAAAAATAATAATCATCATTGCGATTACAATAGGGTCCTTGCAGGTTCCCTGCTTGGGCCCTAATTAAAACTGCAAGCAGGGATGAACGGGCCTTCGCAGTCCGCGCGCGTCGGCCTGCAGCGCCGTCGTACTGCGCACTCACCTGTTACTTGCATGTCAGGACGGGGAGAAATTGAGCAGTAAACATCATGTCATTCGGACGATTTTTGTCTGACTTCCAGTGTCCAGTGGGTGGCGCTATGGATATGACACAGTTTTGATGCACAGATATATGCAGGGCGATGCCCTCTACATTCCTGAGATATTTGGTGCAGACAGGACATTGTATGGTGAAGTTACGAGGACTTGATGCATCATGGCGAAGGATTCAAATGGACTGCACCACCACGGCCAGCAGATGTGTCAGGCTGCAACGCCTTCGGATTGCGCGCTCACTTGTTACCTGCATGTCATGCTGGGGAGAAAAGAGGCAGTAAAACTCATGTCAATCAGATAATGTTTGTCTGACTTCCTGTGTCCAGTGGGCGCAGATTGGTCATTGTATGGTGAAGTTACGAGGACTTGATGCTTCATGGCGAAGGATTTAAATGGACGGCACCACCACGACCAGCAGATGTGTCAGGCTGCAAAGCCGTCAGATTGCACGCTCACCTGTTACTTGCATGTCATGCATGGAAGAAAACAGGCGGTAAACGTCAAGTCAATCAGATGATGTTTGTTTGCCTTCCTGTGTCCAGTGGGTGGCGCTATGATTATGAAACTTTTTGATGCACAGATATATTCAGGGCGACTCCCTCTACATTCCTTAGAGATTTGGTGTAGAAGGGGAACTGTATGTTGAAGTTACGAGGACTTGATGCTTCATGGCGAAGGATTTAAATGGCCGGCACCACCACGGCCATCAGCAGCAGGTATGATGTATGATGCTGACTGACTGTGAAGTCTGTACTGTCAGATCTGTACAAGGATGGGGATTGGCAAAATTTCAAAATGGTGGCCAAAAGCAAAATGGCCAAATAAATATTGATGCAGAGATGAGATTCTTTCTTTTGGAAAGGGACAGCGGTCAAGTGAGCAGGTTTGGCGAGCGTCCTGCAGTAGCTGTGGTATGTGCTATTTAACCAAAGAAATCACTCAGTTATTTCAAATAGCAGGTGAGGCCACTGCGTTGCACACGCAAATGGCATTGTCAACAAATTGGCTTATTTGAAAATTGTGTGCTGTGGCTGACTACCACTGACTTATCAATTATGTAGTGCGAAACATCACCTATCAATAATGCCATGTTGTAATGTGCAATTTCGACAAAACTACCTGCAAATGCCATGTACATCTGATGATGTTTGTCATCACTACATAAATGAGCATAAAATAATGCTTCAGTTGCCTTCTTTCAAAATTGTATTTGTGGCCAAGTATCATAGGCAAGCTCAGGATACATGATACATGTGATTTGAAAGACAACAATGCCATCTAGAGGACGTCTTGGATAAAACACCCCATACATTTCTGGTTTCTTATCAGCAATATGTCTGTAGCAGAGCATGTGAGCGGAGCTGAGCAGTGAGAATTTCTGCTCCCCGCTCACATGAGTGTTCGGAATCTTGAGGCTTGAGGCTGAGCTCAAAGCATGAGGGACAAGGAGAGGTTTAAACTCGATTAGTTTTGAAGGGGATTTGAAGATTTTCCCATTTACTTACCATTCACACTAATGAGACTGCGACCAGAGCACCACCTATTGGCCAATTTGCACCAAATTTTGCACAGACAATCATTAGGCCATGGAGCACAATTATGAACATTTGTGTGATAATCAGACCGTACTTTGTAAAGATATGCAAGATCGACTGTCTTCAACAGAATATGCAGGAGTTTGCTGTTTGATATTTCGGGCATTTTATGGACTATCAAAATTCTTTTAATAATGCTTCGTCAGTAGGGTCTGCAGATGCTACAGCCAAGGTTTGGTGCAAATCAGTCAAATCGTCTATGAGGAGTTCAAAAAAGCAGGTTTTTCACTTTTCACGATTTTACAAATGGAAAAAACACTTTCACGTGGAAAATAGCGCCACCTGCTGGTCATTTCTGGTGTGTGAGTCACAGGGGCCATTCTATAGCACCTCTATGAATTTCATTTCCATAAGTGTTATGGTGTGGGCACAGTGCCAAATATAAAATTTAATTGGCACCACAGCGCCATCTGCAGTCAGATTGGTAAACCCTTCAATAGCTCTCCTCAGGAGGGCACTGACAGTAACTATACAAAGTTTCGTGTCAATCTAAAGAACAGATGTGGAGATATAAATTAGCTCGGTTTAAAGAGCGCCACCTTGTGGTCATTGCCTGAAGTTTGGCACAGGGCCTCATCAGCCTATGGCAAAGTAGTAACATCAGTTTCACGTCATTAGACCATACCAATGTGCAGATATGCAACACTTCCTGTTTTGAACCAAATCTGCAGGAAGTTGATATTTAATACCTTGAGTATTGTGTGGCCTATCAAAATTCTTTTAATAACTTTTTGTCCGGAGGATCCACAGATACTGTGTGACAAGTTTCGTGCAAATTGGTGAAATCGGCTGGGAGGAGTTCGAAAAAGTAGGTTTTCGACATTTTGCGATGTAGTGGAAAAAAACAGTAGGCAGAAATGGGCTTGGCCTATACCACGAGATTCAACACAATTCACTGAACGTGTGGATATAAGGTTTTTGAATATGCGACACAGTATATGGGAGTTATTAGCCAAAATGCACTTGTCTTAATAATACTTAATAACAGCGCCACCTAGTGGTGGAAATTCACAACGACAACAGATTCTAAAATTTTTCGCCAGGTGTGATTTATATTCCAAGTTTGATGAGTTCTGGCCTATGTTCAGGCTTCCAAAACAGCAGTTAAAGCCAGAGAAGATGAATATTGATAATCCTTTGAATTACAATAGGGACCTCACAGGTCTGTGACCTGCTCGGGCCCTAATAATAATAAGAAGAAGAATAATTTTTCCAATTGCAATAGGGACCTCACAGTTCGATGACCTGCTCGGGCCCTAATAAGAAGAAGAATAATTTTTCCAATTACAATTGCTGCTCGGGCCCTAATCATTTGAAAAACAATAGGGACCTCGCAGGTCGAGACCTGCTCGGGCCCTAACTAGAACTGCAAGCAGTCATGAACTGGGGCCAAGCCCCCCCCATGCGACTCGGACCCCGCGCACCGCAGAGCCCACGGAAGTTGGCCCTGAAGGATGACAGGCTCGGGGCAACGTCTGAGCCGTGGTATTCGCTGTAATGGGAAGTGCACTCGAAGCGCAAAAGGCTGAATGTGTGCCGATTTGGATTTATTGTAATAAACCACGCCCACATTGACCAGTCATGACCACCTTCAAGATATGGCATCAGGATTGGCCCTACATCATACCAACCAAATTTGGTAAAAATCGGTGTAGCGGTTCAAGAGATATAAACTTCCGATATTTTTATCGCCCCCTAGTGGCCAAAGTAGTTGGCCTGTGGCTGAAGAGTGTACGTGTCAAGTTTCATGCAGATCGGACATAATCCCACGGAGGAGTTCGAAAAAGTACGTTTTGCATATGTGGCGATTTAGCGAAAGAAATGTGCAGCAGAAGTGGTCGTGTATTATGTCAGAAAACCCAGCTCTACTCAGGGAACATATGGATATAAGGTTCAGCGTTTCCCACAGTATTTTCTGAGACTGTGGCGGGGGGGTGTCATTCTGTGATATTTATACTTATGTCATAGATCTGTAATATTGCAAAGAAATGCAATTTCTATTATTTGTTTCAAGAGAGGAGTTATCTAAGTCAGAGTCCTGCACGAGTGAAAAATAACGTCCTGTGTCGGACACAGATGCAAGACATGCGGATGCCTGGATAGACGGGTCGGGTTTTACGATTGCCATTTTCAAGGCGTCACTTATCATCAGTCATTATCAGCGGCATTTATACCTCATATGAGCTCATTCATGCGTGCTTGCGCCCTCCCAGAACTTATCCCCATACGCTGTCTTACTTTCACTTTTAAAAATTGCGTCCGTCCAATTTTCCTTCGGGCGTCGGTATCAACTTATAGCGGGTCGGCTCGGGTGCGGAATGTAAGTTGTGTCGGAAAACTGGTCGGATGCCGTGACCCGTGCAGGACTCTGCTCTCAGTGACCATTTTAATCCTCTGAGTAATTATCAAGCGAAACGTCCAACATGCTAGTTAACGTCAAAGACTGGAAGACGACGGTAATATATTTCCTTTCTCTAAGACTGGATTTATTTATGGCTGAATTTTGAAGGTGTGGCGGCTTTTATTTTGCCGTGTCAATTGCGCCACAGTCAATTACGCTACATGTAGGGGAAACCCTGGCGTCCCATTGCTTTTATGAGCGGTCGAGCGAGTCAAAAGCCGAAAAATCTATTTGTGGCAGACGTAATTCTTTCGTGGCGGGCCGCCACAAATAAATGAATGTGTGGGAAACACTGAGGTTTGCGAATGTGTTAATTAAAATGTGGAAGTTACAGGCAAAAACTCGATTGCATCCATTTTAGTGCCACCTACTGAAGTACATGTGCAATTTTTGGTACGGAAGAACTGTGTCCTATTCTATCTGTACCATATACATTTCAAAGCTCTCAGCATAATAGTTTGGCTGAAATTAATGTTTGTTGTTTATCTTGTAATAAGCCACGCCCACATTGACCAGTCATGACCACCTTCAAGATATGGCCACAGGATTGGCCCTACATCATACTGACCAAATTTCGTAAAAATCGGTGTAGAGAGATATAAACTTCCCATCTTTGTAGCACCCCCTAGTGGCCAAACTTCGCCAAATTCGCCTCATCCCTTCCCAGTGTCATGGCAACCAAGGAACTCAAATTTGGTGTTAATAGCATTTAGTTTGACCGAGATATCAGACAGTTTCCATTTTTATAGCTCGGTACAGAAATTTGTTTATGAATAATCTGTGCATTTTTTGACCGAGCAAAATTCTTTTGATAATTTTAGATCAGGTCGAGCTGAAGAGTGGCCATGTTCCTTCGGCCCCTCGGGCTTGGCCCCCTAATAACAACAAATATATATCAACAAGAACAGCAACAACAGAACAAAAACACAAGAAATGTACATTCCACTAGAACAGTGGTTCCCAACCTGGGGTCCCAGAGATCACGGGGGGGTGCATGACTTTGTCTGCTCTGAGGTTGTGAGGTTAAAGTTATATTTGTGCAAACCTCTGAGGTCGATTGATGCGCCGGCACGTCAAAATCAGTTGACCAATGACTCAGTGAGTCTCGGTCCGACGTATGTGTTGGAGCAGCCTTCAAGCTGTGTACCAGTTTTTAAATTGTGTTGATAGGCCAAGTAAAACCGGACTTATGATAAATAATGTACGGCACGCTTTTTCGCGAACATTACTGTCACGTTTGCTGCGCGTTTGGTGCAGGAAGAGACAATAAAAACGAGCTTTTCTCACAAAAGTGTCTGCAAGCAGGAAAAGGTTGCGAGCGGAAAAAAACACAACGCATCAAACCAACCAATCACAAAATGATATGGCAAACCACGTGATTTGGTTGCTGAGGAACAGGGGGAAGTTGTGGGAGCGACCGACAGTGACAGTGATAGCAAGTTTTGAGAGTTGAGAGATTTGTGACATTTAGCGTGTTTTGAGTGTATAATTAGTGTGTCATGTAGTGTTTGGTGTAGTATGTTTAGTGTGTAGTGGAGTCGTTTATTTTATTTAATGAATCAAAACAATGAGGAGACTGCTGAATGTGGAGCAGGCAGTGCCTGAGCCTGAGGCATTGCCTGCATTTAAATGTAAATAGTTACATATAACTCAGTAAATTTCAAAAAATTATGCTCAAGTTTAGCAAACAACAATTTATATTTGCATTATAAGTAATAAAAATGGTTTGTTCAACATATTTGTGGTTTTCACAGTAAAAAATCTAACTTTTTCCTACTTGGATTTTATGTTTTTTGTGACTTTAGGTCCATTGTGTTAATACAGTGTGTCAAAATGAAATAAATAACTGTACAGTCACACATGTGAGGTTGTGCTGAAAATAATGACACCAAACAAGGCAAGGTAAATAGTTTTTAAGGTGAAATATAACGGTAAAATCAAAAATAGTCAAAAACTGCCAATTATACCCCAGACTCCAGAGGGTTAATGGCAGCAGCAGCAGGCCACCAAATTATACAGGAGCGACTTCCTCAACGGAAGGTGTTGCATGAAAAAGCCCCGATAGCAAAATGCCCCGACATGCGTGGACTGCGAGGGCCCGCTCATTGCTGCTTGCAGCTTTAATCAAAATCGAAATCGTGCCACCCTTAATATGACATCCGCCACGTCCGGTCGGTTTCCCAAGTGGAAAAAAAAACACATGTGTACGTGTTTAAGTGCTGTGAGTTAACCTCCTGCAACTTAGCTACTAGCTAAGCCAGTAACTGTTAGCTACAGCCAGTCAAACGATAGCATGGTGTTACACCATTCCTGTTCAGCTCCCAGACCGTGGTCGGTAAGCACAGGGGCGATGATTTCTTCCAGGGAGTTTATGTTTACCTTCGGGGTGAGCCCCCCTTTCACGTGTTCAGCTGGTCGAGAAATAATACCAGGGAGCTTTGCTGTATCGTGAGGAGCCGTCGCCTTTATTCACAGTTGCCTTTATTCACAACTGACTGACTATATTGTACACTTTATTGCTACTGCTACTCCTTTCACTTCTCCTTCCTCTCCCATTCATTCACTCTCCGCATGTACAAACGCTCCCTCACTCTCGCTTGCCCACTCATACCTCACGCACCGCCCTATTCCTGAAAGGGGCTATGCCACTCTCACAACAATGGCAACTGCAGATGCAGGAGACCCATAGACAGAACTTGAACCCCCTCCTCTTTCACTGAAGTCACAGGTGTGGAAGTATTTTGGATTTCCAGTGAGTTATGTTGTCAACGTTCGCATTGTCAACAAAAAAGACAGTTTGCAAGCTCCGCTGAAACTAGATGGCAGGTTATTTTAAGTTTCCAATTGACCGAAGATATCAGTTATTGTTACATTATGTTGTTAATAAATGTTTTAAATTTGACAATGTAGTGTGGTACATTACGAACAAAGGTCAGATATTATATTGCATAAAAGTCGAGTCTAAACATTTTATAGCAACCTGTGCTTAAAAAAATTAAATGTAAAAATCGAGAATCGAATCGAACCTTTTTTGGCCCCTCGACACAGATTTTCTGATCCACTGACGCCATGTTATGGTCTCTTCTGCCTGTGGTATTGGAATTTCAACCTCATTATAACAGCATTTGGGGCAGACTCGATACATGCATGTCTTGTTGTCCTGACTGCACACAATAGAAGACAACAGCTGAGACATGCTGGTAGTTTTCAGGAGACCTTTCTGGTGCAGTTTTTCGGTCAAGAGTTTGACATTCTCGTGGTCTAAGTATGCACATGTACTCCTGTCTTATAATTTTGGCTGCGTTACAAAAAATGGACAATATCGAACACACTGTCTGTACGACAGCCTGTGAGACTTTTGCACTTCAGAATTTTACTGCAGTTCAGTGAGGGGTTTAACTAATACATGTCTCTGTTATTTGTTTCTGTTTTTTGGGTTAGGGTTAGGGTGTCCTTTTTCTCTGGCAGTAAGCGACTGTTCTCATCTCGATAGAGGAAGTCTACAACTCTTTCTTTTCTCTGGATGGCACTGGACCTGATCTGTTTCCTTCAGTAGATTTAGCCTTTTGCTTTTCAGGCTCCATTTTCTTTAACCTTTCTATTTGTTTTCTTAACTTTTCAGACTCTTTTGGTAGCTTCCACTTCACGTTTCATTTTTTGCATTTTCCTGTGCAACTTGCTTTCTCTCTTTTCCATCTATTGCATGCTTTTCTTTGTGGTGTTGAAGATGCACTGGGTGTATCTACACTGACAATATCATCCTTGTTGGGAGGGTGAGGTTCAAGCTCTGCTGGGGGTTCTCTATTGACTCCTGTGTGAAATTCAAGATTTCCTCTTTGGCCCTTTCCCTGTCCTTTCTCTGATCTTGCCTCCACTGTTGCCTCATTTTTTCCTTATCTTGTTTAGACAGTTGGCTGATGGAGGGCTTCACAGTTTTTCCCTCTCTCTTCCTCCTCTGATAACTATAAAACACAAGAACTAATAAACTGACAAATTCCCATCGAAGACTCTGAAAGATCTAATATAATAAGAATAATAACTGTAAAATGAACTGTTGTGTTGTGTCTAGATGTATTACCTCTCTTTTGTGATTGTTACAACCTGGCCTGGAAAAGCACTTTTCAAACTACAAGACTGCTTCAAACAGACTGGGACTTATTTGTACACCAAGACATTCACAGGAACGGTACTGGACCCAGTTCTGCATTGGGAATGTGACTGTGGACAAAAACATCTAGGCTTTCCCAAACCAGGAACCCTGGATGACCAGCCAGGTCAGTACACTCCTCAGGGCCCGCGACGCTGCTTTCAGGTCAGGGGACAGAGCACACCTCAGCAGTACTCGTCTGCTCCAGCCCTGCCCCCACCCCTACCTGGCTCCTGCACCACTCCACTCACTGTGCAGGAGCACGACGTCAGACGGGTGCTCCTGGTAGTGAACCCCAAGAAAGCTGCCAGCCCAGACGGAGTACATGGCAAGGTGCTCAGAGCATGCGCCTACCAGCTCGCCCCAACCTTTACCAGGATCTTCAACCTCTCCCTGGCCCAGGCAGTCATCCCGCCATGTCTAAAATCACCTACAGTAATCCCAGTGCTGAAGAAGTCTCCCATCACCAGCCTGAACGATCACGTCCACTGGCCCTTACTCCGGTAATCATGAAGTACTTCGAGAGACTGGTCCTTCAGCACATCAATGACCATCTCCGCCCAGATGTCGACCCTCACCAGTTCGCATATCATGTAAACAAATCCACAGAGGACGCCATTTCTGTAGCTCTCCCCTCTGCGCTGAACCACCTGGAGCAGCAGCAGAGCTACGTTCGGATGCTCTTTGTGGATTACAGTTCACACATGTGCCTGGATAAAGGACTTTTTAACCAACCGACCCCAGACTTTGAGACTTGGCTCCCACCTCTCCTCCACCCGCACGCTGAGCATCGGCTCCCCACAGGGCTGTGTGTTGAGCCCCCTCCTGTACTGCCTCTACACCTATGACTGCAGTTCAGCCTACAATGACAATCTCATCGCCAAGTTTGCAGACGACACTACAGTAGTCGGACTCATATCTAAGGGTGATGAGGCAGCCTCCAGAGAGGAGGTCCTGAAGTTGGCAGCCTGGCGTTCAGAGAATAACCTCGCTCTGAACACCAAGAAAACCAGAGAGATCATCGTTGACTTCAGGAAGCACAGCACCCCCCTTTACATCAACGCTGAGTGTGTGGAGAGGGTCCATACCTTCAGGTTTCTCTGTGTCCTCATCTCCGCCGACATCTCCTGGACAGAGAACATCATGGCAGTCTTCAAGAAGGCTCAGCAGTGGTTACACTACCTGAGAGTCCTCAGAAAGTACAAACTAAACTCCAACCTGCTGCTGACCTTCTACCGCTCAGCCATTGAGAGCCTGCTGACATACTGTATCACAGTATGGTAAGGCAGCTGCACCGTTGCAGACAGGGAGAGGCTCCAGAGAGTTGAAAAGGCAGCACAGAAGATCATTGGCTGCCCTCTCCCCATTTACACCTCCCGCTGCCTAGACAGAGCTAAAACCATCACCAAAGACAGCTCCCACCCTGGCTTTGACCTGTTCAACCTATTGCCCTCAGGGAGGCGCTACAGGTGCATTAGGGCTAAGACAAATTGATTCAAAAACAGCTTCTTCCCAAAAGCAATAACCACTCTGAACTCTCACATGCGCTGCTTTCATAGTCCAACCACCCCAACCCCCGGACCCTCTTCAGTCACTATTAAACACTGTTACAAACCTTACCTACTGTGCAATACCATACAATATGCAATATACACTTCACACTGTATATAGCACCGTATTTATTTTGCAAATGCACATACTCCTCAGGACTATGCACCCTATCTCCGTTTTTTGTACTTTTACTTTATGTCCTATGTTTATTCTTTACACTGTTTTTTGCACTGGTACTGGAGTTGGCTTTTTAGTCTCATTGTACATGTGTACAGTGACAATAAAGGCATTCTCCTTCTTCTTTTCTTTTTGCAAGATATGCTTCCCTTGCAGCTGGATCATTCTTAAAGCACGCCCTGTGTCCTGCTGATTTTTCTTTAGTTGATAGCGGTGTCTAAAATGAACAAATTATCATGTAAAATGTTTGTGTGTAATATCTTTAAATTTAAAACTAGCAAACATTTTGGAAGTGTCATGGATAATCTTAGAGCTTTGAATAGCAGTATATAGTGACATTCTTTGCAGTTGTGTCACCTGACTATTGCAACTAATCTCAAATTAAACAGGCTTCTGCTTGGATGCTACAGTGTTTCCCATACATTGACCAGACTGTGGCAGCCCGCCATAGTCTATTTGCCCCGCCATAGCCCAAATATGGAATGTGAAAAAACATTTCTGCCTTTCCAATGCATACTGACGTTTCAGACAGTCTCGCTTGTTTGCATTACTTTTAATGACTTCATTACTGCTAATTCAGGTCTGTATTAGTGAAAAAGTGTTTTCGAACCTGGATCAACCTCGGAGGCTCCTCCACTAGCACACACACACTGACAGATGGTGGTTCTGTGTGCCGCTCCAAAGCAGCCATGAATTAGTAGTGAGGTGAAATTGGTTTTATATTCGACATTCGCTTGTTTTTTCTGTTTCCAACCTTAATAGCGTCATGAAAACTGCACCAGTTCCAGCCAGGTTGGTATTATTTTGTACAGATAAGTACGACAGACATTTCACAGGTCTCATCAACTCACCAACCTCAGTGATTGTGGCGAAAACTCAAAGGAACAACACTGAATGTCCTTCGGAGTACAGTGCCGCAGCCGGGGTGCTTAGGGACCATCGTAAAAGTGCAATCTCTGAATTTTCAATTTGGACAATAAAAAAAATAACAACAACACACAAATAGTCTGTTTTTAAGCTTATTATAGATCATTCACAACCATTATCTCCCAGAAAAAAACATTTAAAAATATCCCAGAAAGAAAAAGTGTTAAGTCAACATTAGTTATTTATATTTCTCGGTTTTATTTTGAAATCTCTCAGGAATTCCAACCTACCAACACCAAAATACTTATCATCTGTTTTTAAGGTCAGTACTGATCTTTCACAACCATTCTCTCCCAGAAAAAAACAACAACAAAAAAAACATTTCAAAAACAACGACTGTCCAGTGAGCATTATATGAATATTTCTCCATTTTATTTTGAAATAGCTCAGAGGAATTTCAACCTACCAACACCAACATATTTCTCATCTCTAAGGTTGGTGTTGATCTTTCACAACCATCATCTCCCATATAATTATGTAAAAATATTCCAGAAACAATAAGTATACATTGAGCATATTTTAGGAATATTACTCAGTTTTATTTTGAAATAGCTTGCAGGAATTTCAACCTACCAACACCATTCTACTTGTCATCTGTTTGTAAGGTTGGTATTGATCTTTCACAACCAGCATCTCCCATAAAATCATGTAAAAAAAATATTTTAGACACAATTAGTATTCATTGAACATTTATGAATATTTCCCAGTTTTATTTTGAAATAGGTCACAGAGTTCAATACTGACCTCACAAACAGATAACTGATTGTTACAGTGAGTTGAAGAGTATCAGAAACTTGTAGTTTGTTATTGTATATTCACAAAAAATCCGATTTCATGTAAAACTGTTGGCATAAATAAATCCAGTGTTAGAGAAAGGAAATATTTTACAACCGTCTTCCGCCACAGTCCTTGACGTTAACTAGCATGTTGGATATTTAGCTTGATAATTAGCGAGAGGATTAAACTGGTCACAAATATCAGAGTCCTGCATGGGTCTTATTTTGCAAGCTCATATGAAATATAAATGCTTATCATTTTGAAATGCAGGCATATTTTTGTAGATGTGTCGCTAATAATGATGCATGATCCATGCAGGGGAGTTCATGATGGCTGTGTGAGGGCATTATAACCAGAGAAAAAAAAATGAAATACCCGAAGTAGCCTATGACATAAGCATTTAAATATTACAGTATGATGACCCTTCCCCTCTGGGTCTCCTCCCGGCGGGACATACCAAGTACAACTCCCGAGGGAGGCATCCCAGGAGCATCCGAAACAGATGGCCGAGCCACCTCAGCTGGCTCCTCTCTATGTGGAGGAGCAGAGGCTCTACTCTGAGCTCCTCCCGGGTGACAGAGCTCCTTACCCTATCTCTAAGGGAAGCGCCCCGCCACTCTGCGGGGGAAACTCATTTCGGCCGCTTGTATTCGGGATCTTATTCTTTCGGTCATGACCCAAAGTTCATGACCATAGGTGAGGGTAGGAACGTAGATTGACCGGTAAATCGAGAGCTTTGCCTTTCGGCTCAGCTCTCTCTTCACCACGACAGACCGATACAACGACCGCATTACTGCAGCCGCTGCACCGATCTGCCTGTCAGTCTTGCGCTCCATCCTTCCCTCACTCATGAACAAGACCCTAAGATACTTAAACTCCTCCACTTGAGGCAGGAGCTCTCCCCCAACCCGGAGGGAGCAGGCCACCTTTTTCCGGTCGAGAACCATGGCCTCGGACTTGGAGGTGCTGATTCTCATCCCAGCCGCTTCACAGTCGGCTGCAAACCGCCCCAGGACATGCTGGAGGTCCTGGCTCGAAGGAGCCAACAAGACAACATCATCTGCAAAAAGCAGAGATCCAGTGGCTCCCAAACCAGACCCCATCTGGCCCCTGGCTCCACCTTAGAAATTCTGTCCATAAAAATAATGAACAGAACCGGTGACAAAGGGCAGCCCTGCCGGAGTCCAACATGCACTCGGAACAGGTCTGACTTACTTCCGGCAATGCAAACCAAGCTCCTGTTCCGTTCGTACAGTGACCGTATATGGAGAGAATTTTGTTCCTTTATTATGCAATCAAACAGAATAGATTTGAAACCAAAAACGAGATTTGAGAGCAAAAAAGACTAAGTAACAATCAAAAATTTTATTTTTGAGAGAAAATATTTCT
>CAEMYA010000029.1:5077072-5092388 GCA_903131615.1 Diplodus sargus
GAAATATTTTCTCTCAAAAATAAAAATTTTGATTGTTACTTTGTCTTTTTTGCTCTCAAATCTCGTTTTTGGTTTCAAATCTATTCTGTTTGATTGCATAATAAAGGAACAAAATTCTCTCCATAACCGTACAGCCCTATGTATAGGGCCTTCGACCCCGTACTCCCGGAGAACCTCCCACAGAATGCCACGAGGGACACGGTCGAATGCTTTCACCAAGTCCACAAAGCACATGTGGACTGGTTGGGCAAACTCCCATGAACCCCCGAGCACCCTGCGGGGGGGTATAGAGCTGGTCCAGTGTTCCGCGGCCAGGAAAGAAAACGCATTGTTCCTCCTGAATCCGAGGTTCGACTATCAGCCGAATTCTCCTCTCCAGTACCCTGGAATAGACTTTCCCAGGGAGGCTGAGGAGTGTGATCTAGTGTTTTTTTTGGCAGCCTGTTTTAATTTTAGTTTTAGTCTAGTCTTTGTGTAAAACGGTCATTTTAGTTTTTATTAGTTTTAGTCATGTTTATACTCTTTTTAGTCTAGTCATGTTTCAGTCGACTAAAGGTATGAGCATTTTAGTCTTATTTTAGTCAGAATTATCCATGACTATTTTCGTCTAGTTTTAGTCGACGAAAACTGATGAAACTTTAGTCTAGTTTTAGTCAACGAAAATTGTACTTAAGTCTCTTTTTAGTAATGCAATTTCTATCTACTTGTCTTGCATTTGCTATGTTGTACCCTTCTCCCCTCATAGGTCAGTGTCATTTGGTAACAGCAGCACACACAGACACACACCTCATGTTATTATTCATTCTTTTGTCAATGTATTCTCTTTTTTGTTTGTATTTTTTATGTATTACTTGTTTTGTTTTCACACACACACACACACACACACACAGGGCTGGCAGACTGTTCATGGAGAAGCGTCTGTCCTCCCGACCGTCCTACCGACTCTTCCTCACATTTCTGCCATAAAAACAGCGTCTGTCACCGGCAAAAAACGTTAACTCACCGAGTGTTTGTGATGAAAATAAATCAACCCTTCAGACCGAGACTTCGGTGAACTTTCCCCCAGAAATCCGCCTCTGTCCCCGCGAGTGAGTTAGACAGCATCCAGTTTACTGATTACGATCATGTAATTATGTAATTTAGAGCGAAAAACGTAACTTTGTCACTTTCCAGTATGTCAATCACTACACATTATAACAGTATCCATATGATCATAAACTGTCCGCAAGTTTAACCCGCGTTAACGTTAAGTACCGCAGCTGCATCTTCTTAATAATGCCGCGCAGGTGTGGATTGAGGAAGAGACGTCGCCTGTGCACTGCGACCTGATGCAGCACCTGAACTGAGACTCAGGAAACAGAAATATTGCAAAATAATAATAATAGCGATACGAAATAATGTTATTACATTTCGTCTCGTCTCGTTTTGGTCAACGAAAATGAAGAGATACTTAAGCAGAGTTTTTATTTTGTAAACGACATTTAGTCCCGTTTTTATTCGTCAACAATATTGCATTATATATTTGATTATAGTTTTCGTCACATGACCAACATTTACGCTGCGTCTCGTCTCGTCTCGGTCACGTGATAAAGGTTCGTTGACGACGATATTTAGTCATAATTTTCGTTGACGAAAGCAACACTAGTGTGATCCCCCGATAGTTGGAACACACCCTCCGGTCCACCTTTTTGAATAGGGGGACCACCACCCCAGTCTGCCAGTTCAGAGGCACTGTCCCCGACTGCCACGTGATGCTGCAGAGATGTGTCAGCCAAGACCGCCCCACGACATCCAGAGACTTGAGGTACTCAGAGCGGATCTTATCCACCCCCAGTGCCTTGCCACCGAGGAGCTTCCTGACTACCTCAGTGACTTCGGCTTGAGCGATGAACAAGTCAACCTCTGAGTCCCCAGCCTCTGCTTCCTCTATGGAAGACGTGTCAGTGGGATTGAGGAGATCCTCGAAGTATTCCTTCCACCGCCCGACAATGCTGGATGGTTTGCCATTTTAAAACCATAAAAATTTAAATTTAAGACCTTCACGACGCTTTAACAAAATCAAATAAAGTCTGAAAAAATCATTTTATTACACTGAGTTCTGTCATTAACAGATAAACAGGCTAAAACAAACTTGCCTTCAAATAGAATATATTTAATTTCATATTAATTAAGAAGCGCACTGCAACTTACAGATGCAAGAAAAAGAAGCACACACTCACACTCTCTCACACACACTCACCTACGCTCTCTCTCTCTCACACACACACACTCACTCGTGCTCTCTCTCACACTCACCCGCGCTCCCTCTCTCACACACACTCACCCGCACTCTCTCTCTCTCTCACTGACTCTTTCTCTCTGTGAGTGAGTGTGAATGTTTGAGAGTGAGTGCGTGTCAGCGAGTGAGTGTGTGTGAGAGAGAAAGAGAGACATCACATATTTCTAAGTTCCTCCCCTTTAGCACCAAGATCAAATGAACTATGTACATTTTTACAAGATAGAGGAACATCCTAGACTCATCTAGACTCAGCAGCTTGAGGTTATCACCGGTAAAGTACCAGTGGAACCGCAAAAGACTAAGAAGTCTGAAAATTGACAGATCAAAACAGACTAAACAGCAGCTATCCGGTCTCAAATCCACCCGCGGCGTCCGCTCCTGCCTGCCCCAGTCAGCACCCACACACACTGTCCTGCCGCCTGCACAGCCGTGCGAGAGGGAAGGGAGAGCCCCTGGCGCTGCCGCAGAGGAGCCGTGGACTGCGATCACTCTGAGCAGCATGTGAATTACAATATAATGTATTTCTCGCCTTTCCCCATATGATCTGAATAAGTCGCTAAATGTTTCGCTAGTCACTTTTTAGAAATAAAGTCGCTAAGAGGGTCTGAAAAGTCTCTAAATCTAGCGAGAGAGTCGCCAAGTTGGCAACACTGCACGTACATTCCAACATGAATAAATCCCAGAAACTACACACCTAACCAAAGTTCTGCGGCCAGCGTCTCTGTGGATGAACGAGGGTAAAACAGTTTTTAGACCTGACTAAATGAAATGTAAGACCTCGAATGAAAATGTGGCCATTTTTAAGACCTTTAAGGCCTTAAATTAAAGGTTCAAAATGTTAGTCTTTTTAAGACCCCGCGGGAACCCTGCCTATCCCTGACCCTAAGGCGCAGGGAGGCGACCCTGACGTAAAGTCCAACACATGGCGGCTGAGCTGGGGAGCTATAAGCAAGCCCACACCAGCTCGCCGCCTCTCACGACGGGCAACTCCAGAGTAGAAGAGAGTCCAGCCTCTCTCAAGGAGTTGGGTTCCAGAACCCAGACTGTGTGTGGATCTCTTGCCGGTACCGCTCAACCTCCCACACTAGCTCAGGCTCTTTCCCCCCCACTGAGGTGACATTCCATGTCCCCGTGGCTAGAGTCACTGTCCGGGGATTGGGTCACCGGGGCCCCCACCCACGGCTGCCACACAAATCACACCGCACCAGCCCCTTCTGAACCCTACTGCGGGTGTTGAGCCTACTGGAGGGCAGGCCCACGTCGCCCATTCGGGCTGGGGTCCCGGCCACCAGGCGCTTGCCTGCGAGCCTCAACCCCAGGCCTGGCTCCAGGGTGGGGCCCCAGTGATGCCATTCCGGGCGACGTACACTTCCTTGTTGGTATCGTACTCATTAGGGGCTTTGGAACCATTCTTAGTCTGACCCGTCACCTAGGACCCACTTGGGAGACCCTACCAGGGGCATTAAGCCCCGGACAACATAGCTCCTAGGATCATTCAGGTGCTCAAACCCCTCCACCACGATAAGGTGCCTCAACATATGAGTTGAAAGTAGTTATTTTTTTCAGTATTTGGCAGAGATCTTTTAGCTTAGTCCCAAAGGTCACTTGGGGTCCTCTGGCCGATGCAAAATCCTGTTTACAGCTATTGTCTCAAAATAACCCTGACATTTAGGAAATGTAAATTGCTGGACAAAAGTTTTGCAGTTATTTGAACAGCTTTAAAACTATTGATATTAGAAAAACAAACATCATCCAAAAGACTTCAAACATAAAATAATGCCAGAGTATTTTATTTTTAATTTATCATTATTAAAATAACATTTTTAATAGTTTTCTTGCTCGAACAGTTGCACCACCTGACATCTTAGAGGTTTGAGAGGCCAAAACATAAAAGAATATAATTATTTGAATTTACTGAGAAATGTATGAAAATAAATAGGTTTTATAGACTAACTAACTATCTAACTAACATTACAAGAAAGAGTTTGACAGCTTCAAGACACATTTAAGTAACGTTACAGTTATATTGTTGAGACTGAGAATATGTCCGGCACAGTTAAGTGCAAGAAATGCTCAGAGAATGCTTACCATTCTTTTGCTATTCAATGCACTTGTTATAATCGGCTAACGTTACATGTAAAATGTAAAAACGTCAGCCAGCTCGATAATCGGTCGAACACTTGAAAAGAAAAATAACATTATTGTTGCTGAGGCTATACAAGTAATCAGTGTACATAGTCAAACACACAATGATCACCCTGCAGCAATAATGCATCCTTATGACCAAATGACTGGCTTCATATTGGCCCTCAGTGCAGGCGAGTCTCTGCTGTGAGTTTTAAGGATGACTGTTCCTTAGCAGGAAGTGGGTAAGGAGGAAATGCCTTCGTAATGAGAGGCAGCCAGATCTGTGCTGACTCTCCCTGCCTAACACATTTCCTTCAGAGCACCGCCTCTAATGCATTGTTCATATCTGTTCGCTGACAGTCCAGAAAGATGCTTAAGACTCTACAGCGAATGGAGTTGCATGAACATTGGACATTTTCATTTTATCTTCCACACAGGACGATCAAATATAAAGAATACAATGAACAATGCTCGCTAATCATCAATTCACTCCAGCCTTTCCCATGTTGGACAACACTGATAATAAGTAAAAAACTGTCTGTTCCTCAAATGTTACCGAAAGCACTGCGAAAACAATGTGTTTCATACTGACAGTGCAGGATTTCTACCTAAATACAGCATAACGAAAGATCAAAAGAGCAAATATGTGAGCAGCATTGGCCAGTGGGAGTGATCCGTACCGCGCTCAAGCAGAATACATTTTCTTGGCCCTGGTATGATTGGAAAAGGTTTGCTTCGGCACAGTACAGTTGCTCAAGCACAGGTGTGCAATATGGACATAAATTAAAATCATGCGTATTACGCCTTGCATAATTAAGGAATCCAGGAATGTGAGAGGGCAGTCTATGACATAAACCACACAAAATAAGCCATTAAACAGTCAGTAAAGTTACAGTTATGCTCTCCAGTTGTTTTCCCATTGTGCTCAGACTGCATTACCACTTTATACAATACCCTTGCTCAGGCCTGGATGCAGCCAGAGCAATGTGAGTTCAGGCCAGCGGGGGACTGGGAGAGGGGACTGGGAGGAGGGAGAATCATGCTTTGGCACAGTACGGAGCAACTGGGCCAAGTGTGAGTGCACCCTTAATGCCTTAAGCCAGAGCAGTCGTTACCAAACTTAACCCGGAATTTTCACTGGTTACGTGTCCGCTGCATTTCGGCTCCGATTCGCTTATGCTCCGCGTCTGCTGTCCGGCAACCCTCACCGGTTGCGTTTTGAGTCCGCCACGGCGCAGTACGGTAGACAGCTGGCATCGAGAGGACGAGGAGTTTCCGCGATAATGACATGATCACTCGAGACGCAGTTAGAGTCTGTGTTATAAAAACAACAACAGGAAGTGTTCCCAAATGAAGGATTAGCAGAAAAGCTTGCGTTTGTCTCTTTTTTGAGATTTGTGTGCTGCAGTGTTTTAATTTGAAAAGTAATCGGATGTTATATTGTTATTTTGGTGCTTGACTTCCTGTCTGCTCGGTGCTTAATTTCGCTGAATTGCTGCATCGTGCTCTGGCATCCGCCAGAGTCCTGCGCATCTGTTCCGGAGGGCTCCGAACTGCTGGAGCTGGGACAGAGCAGGTACAAAATGCAGCGGAGCTGGTGGAAATTAACACATAGACTAAAATGAAACCTATCAGCTCCGCTAGCGTGGTGGAGACGAAACACAGCGGACCCATATCCAGTGGAAATCAGGGGTAAGAATGACAGGGCCTATTATTAATAGAAAAAAATATTCTGGAGTCCATCCAAACTTTAAATCACAACTTTCATCAACACACAGTGCAAACTATTATATTCATCAAAATACGCAACAATTTGTAAACTTTTAACACACCCAAGCACATGGAGTTACAACTAGTGCCATGTAAGATACATTCCGATGTTGTGTTGAAGTCTGTTCCTCAGTCAAATAATGTTGCCTCCATTATAATAGTGTTCTACAATGCCACCCAGCAGTGCAAGTAAAGGTGGGCTGATGGCACAAGTGGGAAACAGACTTTATCAGAACACCAGATAAAATCAGATAAAGAAAGAATAAAATCAGGGTTTCCCCCAGTGTGTAATAGGCCTGGCGGCCCGCCAGGCTTAAATTTCCCACCGCCAGGCTAAGCATTGTTTATTTATTTAAATGGCGACATCTTATGGTCAACACGTGAACACAGGGCGGGTCTGAGGTCAGGTGTCTTTTCACCACCTAACGCCCCACAAACCACTGCTACTGTCACTACACGCTAACTAGGCTACTTGTGATTGAACATAATGGGATGTCACAAAGTAAAAGCCAAAAACGCGGAACTTTTTCTTCCGAAGTGGAACGAACAAATGCAGAGACGTTGAACCCGCTGGTTCACCTGTTGACCAGGTGTGCAGCAGCGTGACCTTGGCTGAGCCACGGCTCGATGAGGCAGCTAGCATGGATGTTAGCTCGTCGTCCGCTGCAGTGGCAGAGCAGCCTTCTCCGTGCCGCAATGGTAAACATAGAACCAGCGGATTTAATCATAATTAGTTTGTACAGCGGGTGACAGTACCTGTTTTTTTTGTTTTGTTTTGCAATACGTGAAAATATTAACAATAATAAGTGCGCTAATTTCACAGTGGTTCCGTAGTAAAACGCCAGTATTAAATTCAGCGTTAGATAAGCTCTGACATTAGCTGTTTTAATAATGTCAAAGTTTTGGTTTTAGGTATGTTTTGCCAAATCTTTTGCAGCCACCGCCAGCTGGCAATGCAAGGATCCTCGACCAGAGCTCTTCTTCTTCTTCTTCTTCTTCTTCGGGGTTTCATGGCAGCCGGCATCCAAAAGTTGCATTGCTGCCATCTATGGGACTAGCACCTTTGTGCACTATACCTGCTATATTGACCAGTGTCTATATTTGAAAAAACAGCGTTTTCCCCTCCTGTTTGATTCTACTTCTAAAATACTTTTCAGAGATACTTCTTCAAAGCCAATTTCTTGCAATTCTCTGAGTAGATCTTGTCTTTGGCGGTCATAGTTTCTAAAAGAAATCAAAGCATGTTGCATTGTCTCAGGTTCCTGACATGAACACAAGCCATAGAGTTTTTATTGAAGCTCCTTGCACTACTTGTAGGCAAGATGTACTAAACGCTCATGTTGGGTCCACTATCACACCAGTGTCAATATGGCAGCAAGCAGAAGCAAGTATAAACAATGCCACATTGTTTAACGTGTAAATATATGTCACTGATTATAATGAAATGTCTATTATGAAATATCAAACAGTTAGCTTGCACTGTTTTCATGTTGTAGGCTTGTCAATCGCTGCAGCATTCGAGCCAGTGATAAATATGGAGCATGAAGCCATAATTGGTGGTTTTAAATGCCTTTACTGGCTCCAAAAGCACGTAATTGACCACCAATTAACTTTTAACACTGATTTAATGCAAGGCAGTATGGAACCACTCTAAACTCTATTACGTCATGAATCTGTTACCTATAGGGCACTGCCACCAGTCACTTGCTGGCCTGTGTCAGGCCCCTGTCACAAAAAACATGCTTCACCGCCGGCGGGCCGCCCTTCCAGCCTACCACCGGGCTTAGCAAGTTTTCTGGGGGAAACCCTGAAAATATAATTTAACTAATCAAACTAAAACAAAAAATAACTATGCTTCATTGTCTGGCCACTAGTGGTGCTAACATTAACAACCCCTGCTCCTACCCTGCCGCCCTGTGCTGATAAATACACAGGAAGGAATTCTGTTTGAGTGACAGGTATTGCTATCTCTTCTCATATTCGCTGCTTGTCCATGCTAACATTGATGCCTTTGCTAATCTATGCTTGCATGGTTGTCTTGCAAGAACAGCAGTCTGGTTGCCACGGTAATAACTACATATAAATATTAACCGCATAGGCATTAAATCCTGCTTTGATTTGGCTAGCTGGTAGTGGGTGGGTCCTATCAACTAACCCAGTGGCCCAGGTGTGATGATGAGGATGGCTATCTGCATCCAGTGTGGATTTTAGCACTGAACCATTGTGAAACCTGACAGTGAAGCACCTGTTTTGCCATAAAGACAGATATTACCTCTAGACATGTTACATTTTGCCCAACCAGAAAAACTTGAACTGGACCCTGTATCGACATCGCTGTGGCTGGTAGCTCGTGGGGAGCTGACAGTCAGAGCTCGTAGCTGCTCACTGATCGGAGATAAGCCCACAACATACATTGTCAACCAGCTTGTTTCTTTATGTCCTGTATGCACTTGTGTCAGGTAATGAGCTTGCCCTAGACACCATTCATTCTCAAACTTTTGAACAAAAGTTCATGTGATCCCAGCAATTCCTCACATTAAAGAACTGAGCCATGTGATTTTGTTGCCAGCAAGCAAGGATTTAGCAGCTGGCAGGTCACAGACTTTGAATTAGTTGGTAAATTTATCGGAACATGAGAGGAACCCAGATGCTGTGTTCTCTAGCAGCAGCTGAGTGAGAGATGCAAGAACACAGTCTCATACTGTGTCATCACTGCTAAAGGTGTTTCCAAACAAAGCTCCACTATCTCCCTGTGCGGGGCCACATTGCTGAGTTCACGAGAGCTTGCTGCTGAAGTTCTGCTGTTGAAAACTTCATTAGGAGTCATTAGCATTTAAAACGCGTGCTTCATTCACACAATAAGAACAATGGGTGCCAGGAGAACTTATATTTCAACAAAGCAAGAACACTTGTTGGTGTAGCTCAGGTTCAGGAGTTAGAGCAGTCATCCAACAGCCAGAGGGTTGATAGAAAGCCAGGACAGAGAGAGAGCATGAGCAGAGAGCAACAATCGAGACAACAAAAAAATAAAAACATTTCACTGTTGTTTTTTCTAAACAATAAACCAGAATGGCACTCTGTACAGAGCATACGTCCACAAGGTCCCAACAGTCCCTTTTAATTCAATAAAGCCTCCCATTATCAAACAAGATAACCCTGTATCACCCTAAATTTTAAGCCACCCGTAACTGCTTAACCATAATTTAAGCTCTCCAGACTTGTGACCAAAAACCACTAGCAGGACTCCAGACTAACTTTTTTACTAGGAGCACAGTGGCCCCTAACTGAAAATTTTAGGAGCACAATCACAAAATTTAGGGGCGCACACCGTAAATCAATTATATTGATATAGCCACTCACACATTAGCCACTTACAGTGCCATTCCCCATTCCCTGCCCCTCTCACACAATTTGGCCTGCCACCTGTGATTGCAGATTCGGGATTCTTTAATTTGCCCCTTCCACGTACCAGTGTAAAAAAAAACACAAAAACAATGGCAAATTCACTGGTCGCACATGCATTACTAAACGTAAAATTCAGTTGCATTGTCTCAAATTTTGGTCTCAAAACGCAACCATTTGGTCGCCTTCTGGAGCCCTGACTAGGACAACAATACAATGCTGGTGGAATCAGAATCTCCATTGTGTTGTGAAAGAATAAAGGTTGATTAAAAGCTGAAATTAAAAATGACTTTTTAACATTTTTAGATCGCATCCAGGGTCCAACCAAAGAAACCATCGAACAGGAGAAATCAGCATAATGCAGACCGGCACTCCTTTTGCTCTGTACATTCCACAAGACTTGCCTTTTTTCTTTTTTCATTATATTATTATTTCGCAATATGCCAACATATATTTTTTTGCAAAAAATTTAGTTCTTTCTATTTTTGTTTCCAAATCCAGTCATGCCTTCTTCCTGTAAAACACAATGTCACATGTGATTACATCAACTTGAACCAACCAATTTCAACCAATAACATAATGCGGTGACTGGCAAGAGGCCAGCCTGAGGTCCATGCAACGGATTGTCTGAAGAGAGACAAACACACAAATACACTGAGTAAGGCTCGTCAGAGCTGTTTTTCTCTTTGTAAGAGTCTTTCTCTCAGAGTTGTTGACTATTGTTTTCTCATAGTACACTGCGTTGACTAGGGGCAATAAACTGTGTAATTTAGGGCTTCCCCCAGTGTATTATAAGCCTGGCAGCCCACCAGGCTTAAATTTCCCACCGCCAGGCTGATCATCGTTTATTTATTTATTCAAAAACAAAGTTGAAAGTGCAATGGTGACATCTTATGGTCAACACGTGAACACATAGCGGGTCTGAGGTCAGGTGCTTTTTTCATCACCTAACACCCCACAAACCGCTGCTGCTGTCACTACATGCAAACCAGGCTACTTGTGATTGAGACGTTGAACCCGTTGGGTCACCTGTTGACCAGGAGAGCAGTGGCGCGACGTGAGCCACGGGTCGATGAGGCAGCTAGCATGGATGTAGCATGGACGTTAGCTCGTAGTCCGCTGCAGTGGTAGAGCAGCCTTGTCTGTGCCGCGATGGGAAACAGCGGATTTAATCAAAATTAGTTGGTGGACCAGAAATTCAGTGGGTGGCTGTACCTGACCAATTATAGTAAGTTTTGTTTTGTTTGTTTTGTGCTACGTAAAATATTAACAATATAAGTGCGCTAAGTTCACAGGGGTTAAGTCGTAAAACACAGCTATTAAATTCAGCGTTAGATAAGCTATGGTGGTAGCTGTTTTAATAAAGTCAAAGTTTCGGTTTTAGGTATGTTTTACCGAGTCTGTCGCAGCCACCGCCAGCAGGCAATGCAGGGATCCTCAACCAGAGTTTTTATTGAAGAAGCAAATGTAAAAAATGCCACGTCGTTTCAAATGTCAGTGATTATAATGAAATATCTATCATGAAATATCAAATAGTTAGCTTGTTTTCATGTTGTAGGCTTGTCAATCGCTGCAGCATTCGAGCCAGTGATTAATATGGAGCATGAAGCCATAATTGGTGGTTTTAAATGCCTTTACTGGCTCCAAAAGCACGTAATTGACCATCAATTAACTTTTAACACTGATTTAATGCAAGGCAGTATGGAACCACTCTAAACTCTATTACATCATGAATCTGTTACCTATAGGGCACTGCCACCAGTCACTTGCTGGCCTGTGTCAGGCCCCTGTCACAAATAAAACATGGTTCGCCGCCAGTGGGCCGCCCTTCCAACCTACCACCAGGCTTAGAAAGCTTTCTGGGGGAAACCCTATAATTAAAACATTTGCTCTGTCTCTGTCAGTTAGAAGGTAAATTTGCTTACAGCTGCAGACCAAATCCCTAGTTGCGGGATTTAGCCTGTGTCCCCCTGTAGCATTTAAATTTGGTAAATAGCACACCCTATGACTACTCTGAGTGTCATCTGCCGGTCATGCCACTGCAAGAGTAAGTTAGGTATGTTGAGTGATTGTTTATTTTATCTGTGGATGTGAACCAACACCTGATGCACAAGTCCAAATTGAGTGAATACATTACACATTGTGTTAATCTCCATTGTGGTTTCCGTCATACAGGCTGCTAGTCTGAATACCAGCTTATGGAATAGGCCACCTGTCACTGAATTGCTCTTCAGGTGGGCCAATGAATCTTCAGGTTTTCAACAACACTTAAATTAATGTGCAGTAATTGTTATAAGTACAGCAAACCAGGGCTGGTTCATGAACACAGACACTAAAACAATGATCAAAAGTGCTTCTCCTTATATTCTGTGCAGTACTCCATCTGATATGGGTTAGTTTATGGGTTTGTCTTTGTTTTGGGATTTACCCCCGTTAGCTCCAATTAATCACATGGCAATTTGTCAACCATTAAGCTTGGCAGCCTTCCAACTAATTTTCTTGTGGTATAATGGTGTCTACAAGCCCAGCATAGGCAATATAGCTGAGAGGTCTGTCACAACAGTGAATTTTCATATCAGCCAATATCGATTATTATTGATCATTTTAATTGCCTCTTCTATTTTTATCATTCTAAAAGGCCAGGCAGAAAAGGTAGAGTTTAACCTCTTTATTCTGAATGAACCACTTTATCAAGGCACACATAAAACCACTACCCTCAGCGATGGTCTTGGTCTGAATGCAACCCTAGCAAACAGATGTTTACTCTCATTCCTCTACAGTTTTAGAGACACCGCTTCAATTGGTTTGTTTTCTTATTCTTCACCAGAAATGTATTCCGTATTGTTTCAGTGCAGTAACAGCTGCACTTATTCCATTACTTGACAATATAAACATACCAAGGTGGAATGGCTGCAGGGATAAAGTGAGGAGGAATGTGAGGAATGTGGCGCTCCAAATGAAATAATGCATCATTCAAGTGAAGGAGGAGGAAAACAGGACATGTTAAACGGTCAATCTGGGCTTTTATTGGATATCATTGGGCTGCTTTATGTTGTTGCCAGTCTTGTCACAAACTCAATAACAATGGCATAAGACTCAAACCCTATCCCCTACGCTATCCCCCATCCTAAATACACAGCACACAAACTGGGACAGACTTCCTTCCCTCTGCTGTCTTCAACAAGACCAGACGTCATGCTAGCTTTCACACCAAACATTACACAGATGGATGACTTTGCTTATCACTAATGGGCCAGAAATGTGGATTGTCTTGTCTATGGCTCATTGACAGCTGTTTTAACTGGTCGACCACTCAAAGGTTTGTAGACAGGATTGAAAGCCAACTACAAGGTAACAAGATTAAGTTATTTGTCATTTTACAAAAAACTATTTTGTGGAGTGAACTAAGCGTGGAGGATGAACTCAGGAGTCTCACAGCCTGAGTATTGAAGCTGCTCTGTAGTCTGGTGGTATGGCAGTGGATACTTCTGAATCTTTTTCCAGATGGCAGCAGAGTGAACAGACTATGGCTGGGGTGGGTGTTGTCTTTTAGTATCATTTGGACTCTTTGCAGACATCTCACTTCACAGTTGTATAGGTTTGTTGTTGTTGGTTTTTTCCGATCACTTTTGGGGTGTTTTTGGCTTTTTTTTTAAAGGGGAAGAAAGGGGGAAAGACCGGAGAGAGGGTGACTGCACTTTGAGCACACAGGCATTGGCAACAAGCGTAGCAGTGAAGTGGCAGTATATTTATAGTACAGGCTACAGTTACAGTTTGACCATGAATAACCTATGCAGCTCATAAATACCCAACAGGAACTTGCGTTAAAGTGACTGCAAAAATATCCCTGCTAATATCCATGCAATCGCTGCCCATGCAAATGGTGCGAATGGACTCGGGAGAATTTTTACATGCAACAGATCACCAAAGTTTGCACAATTCATCTTCTTCTGTGAACCACCAATGTGAATAAAGCCAAAATGAATGGAAATTATTATGTTACAATATTTAAATTTTAAGTTTTGACCTGTTGAGATTACTTTCTCCATACACCTTGATTTGTTCATTTTGTGCAAGAAAACTCAAACATACTGTGGACCAAACCTCTGGACTGAATGACTCGACACAGCTAGCATGCTAATGATGTTGCTGGAAAATTTAAATTTGCATCCTGTCATCGAGCTATTGGTTCAAAGTTGGGATAAAAAACCAATAATAAAAGGTGTGTGTTTTTCAAAATAATGAGTAGAAACAACTATTAGACTACAGTAAACATTCAGTCCGGGCTGAGCATGAGGGAGGGTGGGGGTGGAGGGGTTGCGTGAAAGACTCATGCTTGATATAATAGTTGGCCTCAGTCCCTGACAAGTTAATGCTGACATGGGTTGCCCTGCGCTGTAGCTGGTACAGAGTGATGTACCAGCCACCTGCCTGATGCCAGCTATAGACATGCCTCCCGTGTTTTATCATCAGCTGGAACTGAGCTTCAGTGACACCAGAAGATGTATGTTCACTCCTTAACTCTCTGAGGTTGATTGAGGCGCGTTTTAAGCTAACGTTGCCGTCACGTTTTATGTGCGTTTGGTGCAGATAGAGACAGTAAAAACAGGCTTTTCTCACGAAAGTGTCCGCAAGCAAGAAGTTTTTGCAAGCAAAAAAACAAGTTCCTATTAGTGGAAAAAGGCACCACACCAATCACAATCACAAAATTATATGGCAAACCACGTGATTTGGTTGCTGAGGAACAGGGGGAAGTTGTGGGAGGGACAGCGGTGGAAGAGTGACAGCAGCACGGTGATAGAGACAGCGATAGAGACAGCGAGTTTTGAGAGATGAGAGATTTGTGACATTTAGCGTGTTTGGAGTGTATAGTTAGTGTGTTTAGTGTGTGGTGGAGTCATTTTTTTGTTTAATGAGTCAATACATGCTGAATGTGGAGCAGGCAGGGAGGAGCTGAGGGAGGCCTGAGCCTGAGGCATTGCCTGCATTTAAATCTAAATAGGTGTAAATTTCAAAAACGTATGCACAAATTTAGCAAACAACAATTTATATTTGCATTATAAGTAATAAAAATGGTTCGTTAAACATTTTCACAGTAAAAAAAAAAACTTTTTCCTACTCGGATTTTATGTTTTTTGTGATTTTAGGTCCATTGTGTTAAGTATGTCAAAATTAAAAAAATAACTACAGTCACACATGTGAGGTTGTGCTAACACCAAACAAAGCAAGGTAAATAGTTTTTAAGGTGAAGTATGATGGCAAAATCAAAAATAGTAAAAAATGGCCAATTATACCCCAGAGAGTTCACTGGAATCACATTAACCCTAACCCTTACCCAAACTCTAATTAACAATGAAGTCTAGTCTTCCGTTAATCAATCTAGGCTATCACTACACTTATTTTATGAAAGACATAAAATCAAGGCAGTTTACGTCGCCCGGATTGGCGCTACCGGGGCCCCACCCTGGAGCCAGGCCTGGGGTTGGGGCTCGCAGGCGAGCGCCTGGTGGCCGGGTCTTTGCCCACGGGACCCGGCCGGGCTCAGCCCGAAGGAGCGACGTGGGCCCGCCCTCCGGTGAGCTCACCACTCGCTGGAGGGTTCAGAAGGGGCCAGTGCAGAGGGATTTGGGTGGCAGTCGTGGGCGGGGGCCCCGGCGACCCAATCCCCGGATGGTGACTCTAGCCATGGGGACATGGAATGTCACCTCGCTGGGGGGGAAAGAGCCTGAGCTGGTGCGG
>CAEMYA010000029.1:5101941-5111941 GCA_903131615.1 Diplodus sargus
AATCCACAACAGTCAGTTTAGATGCACAGAACAGAATGGGACCGAACCGCCGTCTAACTCCCGGTCCAGCTCGCGCTGCCGCAGGTATACCTCCGCTTGTTTCTTAATGTGTGTCGTAGTCCTGAGTAGAGTTGTCACGATACCAAAATGAGTAACCACGATACTATACCAGACAAAGTATCACGGTTCCGGGTATTATCGCGATACTGCAGCCTTTTTTAATTATCATTATTTTTATGAACTGCAATGTATTTGTACAAGTTATAAATACTTATTAATTACTTATAATGTTGTTTGGTGCATGATAAACATAATACTAGTGAAGCATGAATTAGACTGAAACAAATACTTTTATGAATAACATTTATTAAAAAGTTAAAATAAAAAAAATAAAAAGGTATGGTCTTGGCCATGGGTTGCTTCCCTTTTGGGTTGGATGGCTCTCTCTAAAATAAGGAGTGGGAAATACATAACAAATTAGCCTAATGGTCCTAATGGTTTTAGTTAATAACTGGGTCAATAAGAGTACATGAACAAAAGCATACGAGCAATAAAAAACAAATAAATGAAGTTAGAATTTATATGGTTGAAATCATATAATCATTTAGTTTCCTTTGCACATTATTTATGTTTAACTAATATAAATAATCAACTTAGGATAACAAATCCTCTGTCTTTTAAAAATATCTATTTGACAATAATAAAACATAATAAACCATAGAGGACAAAATACAATAAACAGGAACTGATTCCCTGTGAAAACTATATTTTTATGCATTTTCTAGGTGCTTTATACTTTGACATCCTTTAACTCTTCATTCCTCAGCCTGTCCACGGAGCATATAGACTAATATTAGCCAATGAGAAAATAAACAGGGCATACTAACCTGGTATTCGACATATAAATATGGGTGACGACCCTGCAGGTGTTTTATGAGGTTGGATGTGTTCCCTCCTTTGGCTTCTATAGCTTGGTGGCAGCGCCTGCACAGTGGACGGCCATCGTCTATTGCTTTACCATCTGTGCCTTGTTTAAAGCTAAAATAGTTCCAAATATGACTTTTGGAGTTTGTTTTTTTGAGCAAAATTAGTGGTGCCACTGAGACGCCGCCGCTGCAGACTCGCCGCTCGGGCCTGGTGCTTCTGCCATGTTGAGTGTGTTGTCTCATGTTAGTGACTGTAAGCTTGCATCTGGGTGAGACAGAACTTAAGCTTGTTGTTTGTTTTGAAGCGAATTTCTATCGAAGCGGAGCTGTATTCACGGAGTTCGTTCTTGTCGGCAGAAACACACGAACAGCCAATCAGCTAACAGACGGGCGGACCCAGCGTGCGGAAACATCATATCCCTGGACATCACCAGTAACAGGCAAACAGCCAATCATTCAGCAGCTGTGTAGTTCGGTTGCAGTAGTTAGCATGTGGGTTTGTTTACAAGAGAGTAGCATGCAGTGAGAAGCCGGGAGGAGAGTAGAGGCGGCTGCTATGTAGCGGAAACTGGCACCGGTAGTATAGTAATCCACGGTAGTACCGTCGTGTAGAATTTCTAGTATAGTAGGAACCGTTAGGATTTGGCACCGCGGGGTACCGTGGGTACCGCGGGTATCGTGCAACTCTAGTCCTGAGCGCTGCAGTGACTGGCTCTAATGGGCATGTCACTGTGATAGCTCCGGTGGACTATGCTCCAGAGTGTATAAAGCATTTATGAAATAATTTATTAACGGTATCATTGTAATCCAAACAAATCCGCATGGCACACCCTTGAACCAAGCAGCAGCCATGTTGAAACTCTCAGGTCAGTCGGATCCTGATCCGCAGAGATATTTCACACACATACACACACACACACACACACACACATACACACATACACACATACACACAGACAGACAGAAGTTCCTTGCTTTTATAGCGAGATAATGTTTTATTGCATTGTGTTTTTTACTACATTAGTGGTTAAGAGACAATGGGCTAGGACTGAGTTTCCATGGTGATTAGGCAATACTGACTCAAGTGACTCAAGTGACACAACCCGGTTAAGTTTAGTGAGTGACTCATAATGACTCGAATCCTTAAAAGGAACAGTATTAACCAGCTCTACTCCAGGGCTAACTGGAGTAGAAACTTCACGTTTCCTGTGACTGCCCATTACATTACATTACTGACAGTGAATAACTACTTGTTCTTAGCATTTGTTAAAGATAGCTTTCTTTGCCAAATAAATGAAAAGCATGTTGAAACTAGCAATATCACCTCTCCTGCAGTGCCAGAAGACTTTCAAAATGATGTATCAAATGTCAGACTGCCTCATTCTTTCAGTTTTAACCTGACTATACAAGACATAATTGATTTTTCTAACGATCAGCGTATACCGAACCGAAAACCGCGACCACAAAACCATGATATGAACCGAATCGTGGGTTTTGTGAACCGTTCCACCCCTACTACAAATCAAGCATGACAGTGAGCAAGGTCAATTAAACTTGTGCTTTTTATTATTTTCAATGAATAAAAACATCACTAACAAGAATTGGGTGTTTTCCATTGTTAATTAATTTAAAAATCAGTTTAGGAAACAAACATGACAACAAAAATCTTGTGAAATTCTGTTCGTTTATGAAATCATTTAAAAAACAAACTTCCAAAAATCATGTGAACTCAGGTTTTCTATTGTGAAAAGAAGAACATCTGACAGCAATGAATTTGTGTGAAAACATGTCAAAAGTTGTAGAATCGGGTGTTTATGGCTGTGTGTGTGGTTTGAAATGTTTTGTCATGTCCTATTCCTGTCCAGTCTGTGTAGTAGCCCTTTTTACACAGTGACGCCGCATTATCTCCGCAGCAGTGGTTCATCACTTCTCCGCCGATGGTGATTCAGAGAGTGAAGCATCTCCGCCTTAAAGACGAACCGCTATGTAATTCACATAGAAAGCCAGCGCTGCGGCTCCCAAAGAGGCGTGATGGTCATGTTGATGACGTCGGTGTGTTTTCAAGGTGTTTCCCCGTTAATCTAAACCAGAGGACAGTTTATAATCATATGGATGCTGTTATAATGTGTAGTGATTGAGATACTTACCCACCAAACGTCCTGGAAAGCGACAAAGTTAAGTTTTTCGCGCTAAATTACATAATTACATAATCACCACCAGTAAACAGGATGCTGTCTGACTCTGTCACTTCTGAGGACAGAGGCTGTTTTCTGGGGGAAAGTTCCCTAAAGTCTCAGTCAGGAGGGCTGACCGTCGCAGAGATGTTTTTCGAGCAGAAATGTGACGGTAGGACAGGCGGTAGAACAGGCGGGAGGACAGACGCTGCTCCACATACAGCTGTGGTATTTGTTTTCATCATACAAGGTGCCAAAGACCGTCACAGTTACTACGTTACTTTTGTTTGGTCCTGTAACGTTGCTTTTTGGGACATTTCTCTTTAGTAAGTTGAGTGAAGGACCTGTGTAGTTAATCGACCATATGATTGACATGCCCCCTCTCCGCGCAGCCGGCTTATTCATTCCTAGTGCAGTGTTTCCTCTACATTCATTTAGGAGTGGCGGCCCGCCATTCCTAAATCCTATCCGCCGCTCCTTCAAATTTCTCTTTATTTATTTATTTATTTATTTATTTTAATTGTCGCAAATACACCACCGCCGCATGTCTCCACCTTCACAGCACAGTCCTGCACTAGGTCGGATACTCTCGAGTAAGGTAAACTACAGATAACCATCTTGCTCAGTATCTACTCTTTGCACCTCGTCTGCACCTCGATGACGGACCACAGCGTGTTTTAAATCAGGTGACAGAATAACAGTCTCAGTAGGCTACAGATCAGTGGTCGCTGTTGCCGGTGTGTTTTTAAAATTAGCGGGTTTGATTCTCGTGTCGGACGTCGCGCTCGAGTGCTAGTGGAAAAGCAAAAAAAAGAAAAAAAACAGTGTCTCAGTCCGCTGGGCTTATAAATAATCAACACTGATGATCATTCAGGACATCTGTGCCGTAACGTGCGGGGCCCTGTGTCGCGGGTGGCGGGGGGTGACGGCGGCGACGACGACACAGCAGAACGATCCTGTGTAGGAGCTGTCGATGGTTACTTAACCAAAAGTCTCTTGAAGTAGGCTATCAAACAAAGACAACTATGGACTGAGGAAGTTTGAATAGGTGGTTATCTGAAGTTATCATGACGTGAACCGTAGCCTATGTTGCGGTAAAAAAAAAAGGGAAAAAAAAAAAAGATGCCGCTCCGCCACTCCTTAAAAAAATCCTACAGGAAACACTGCTAGTGGGCTAGTGTGACAGCCTTGACTCGTGCTCTGTGATGACGAGACACTTTTTCTTTGCTTGATAATGGCATCTATTGGGGGAAAAGAGGCTCTATTATATTACAATAATTATGAAACACAGAAAGTTAATAAATGTAATTTTACATATCTAAATGTCAATCTTTGACTAACATTTATCATGTCATTGGAGTTTCAAGTCTTTTTTAAAGCTGCTGTTCATTTTAAACATTGTCACTGTTCACCCACTGCTGCTTCATTATGAAATTACATTTATTGTATATAGCTTAAAGTTAAAAGTGAATGGAATACAACTATGTATTAATTATGTATTTATTATGTATTAAAGCTAAACATTACAAAAATATTAAAGCCATGCAAAATAATGATTCTATCCTAAGCTTCCATAGATTTGATAATAAAGTTGTGGATAAATCACCACTTTTTTCTAAGAAATATAACACTAAACACTTAAAAATAGTTCCACATAGTATGTCAGTTCACATTAGCCTACATCTTTAATCAGCATCAAAAACTTCTGATATTTGACAAAATCAGCCTCTAACCAAAAGGAATGTGATAAAAGTCAAATGGTGTAACCGGTTACACCATTTGACGTTTCAAATCAAATTCAAATTTAACAGGCATTATGTTGGACACCTATGTAAGCACATGGCCTTGATGTGAAGATTTCAAACACATTTTTTAAAATAGATAGGCTACTTATTTTTACAGTTATGAAATATAAATGGTTTCCTAAGGTCATACCAATTGACATGTAACTCTAAGCACACCTGACCAAACCCTAAAAATGTCAAATAATCAAGATTTCAAAGAGAGCTACTAACCTTGGCATGCAGCAGTTAGGCTAATCAGGGGTCCTTCATTGTGATATCATTTCCTGCCACATGGTCTTCTTAGGCAAATGAACAAAATGGCTCCTTGAATGTTGGTTACACCGCCTTGACAATTTAGGAAGTTGACTTGACAGACACAACTCCCCAAATTAGTTATAATATTCAGAACAATGGTGTTCCATTTATTTTATTCATTGTTAAACAACACAAATGTAGTATGCCAAACTAGTTGATAATGTGTTTTATTGAGAATTTCAAATTTTTTGCACAAGTTAAAGTATTTGGTAGAAAGTTTTTATGGTTACACCACATTGACATTTTTACCATTATCCCCTGAATATTCTCTCAAAATTGATCAAATCCAGAAATTTTAGAATAGGTCTTCAAAAAGAGAATGTATTCAAGCAATTTGTGAGTTTATTTTCAAATTTTTAAATTTAACTAAACCATAGGAACACAAAAAAAAAAGTGTCACGTCATTGACCCAATTATCAGTATGGATATAATAACAGGAGGGACTTTGGAGATCTCATGAGAATAAAGTAGATAAAGGCAAGTATCAAGCAGATATCTATCATTGGAAGATAGCAGATTGATCTGTACCACCTGTACCTAACCAGGCTGACTGAGAAGGTAGGCAAGGTCTGGACAGATACATCTCATTTACTTTCAATGGAGTTCCAGCCACTCTCTTCTAGTCAGACGTGTAGTTACCCAAAAATCTTAACCAACCAAGCAAACAACACATTCATTCCCATGGCTAACCCTATAAAGCTGTTGGGACATGTAAAGTGCTGTGTTTAAATAAGGCTGGTGCGATGCACAGGATGCTCGAGCACTTGATTCAGACGTGTTATTATGAAGACGTTACAGTAAGTAAAACGTGTTTCTAACTGAAATAATGGAGCCACTTTGTTAGTAGTGATTTTTCCATAGTACTGAGGGGGGACGAGGACAAGTGCATCACTGCCTTAATACATAATCTCAAGAAGGTAGCCCAGTTGTGATGGAAATCCAGCCACGCCAGGCTGCCGCGCCGAGTAGAGCTATAAACGGCAAATGTCTGCTCAAAGAATAAGAAGAACAGGTCAGGATAACTGCCCTCAGTATGCTGAAGGTTTTTCTGTCCACCACTGTCATAATTAATTTATCTACCCATCATTTTTCTCAATTTATCCATAATCAGTCCATAAAAAGCTAAGTTTCCCAGAGTCCAAGATGATCCCTTGGCCAATCATTTACTAGAGTAAGAGTAATAAAAGCAGCAAATATGTAAGGGATAATGCACAACTTTGCGGTTCTTAGGCCTCCGCGTCGTCCATTAACTCCTGATTATGGACACCTCGAAGGGCATAATCCTGCTTATACCATGGTCACTTGCCAGAGAAAAGAAATTAAGACCACTAATTTATATTTTCATGCATTTTACGATCAAAATATAAAGTTTTTCACAAGCCATAACTTAGTTTCCCTGGTAACGCCTGAGGGTTTGACTAATACCTGGAACAATCATCACTCTCCCGTAAGATTCTTATGCAACGGAGGCGTTCACTCCTCCAGTAAATAGGACGGACCTTAGATACGACTTGGCAACGGGAGATATTCTAGTCCGCTCAGCGATGAGCCAGAAAGCTAACGCAGCGAACGGGATGTGAGATTATTCAAGTATCAGTAAGTTTAGAGGGGAAGTGTACTTTCTGCAGCTTGTGTGTTACAGTCGCCATCCTGTGGTGTTCAGAGGATAAGGCACTGACGGACTGCACTCAGTGTTGGAAATACAGTATTCAGATTTGATACGCCAGCTAGCGCATTAATTTAGAACGGTGAACAGACAATTTGACTGGAACTACTTAGTAGGTGTCCATAAATCAGGGGTTAATGGACACCCTGCAGCCCATAAGAATCGAGTATTCCCCCAGACCATGGCATAACCACATTTAAGTCACTGAAAGCATAAATATTTATACATTTTTGGTTTTGAAAAAAATAATCAACAATCAAAATTGCTACCAAGTAGCTTTCTGTTAATTGACTGATCAATTTACTTATCTCCTGGTAATTTAAAAATGTACTTTTTAAAATGTATGTCAGTCGGTAGAGACTTGGCTTGGGGACCAGAGGGTGGCCAGTTCAAGCCCAGCTACGGACCACAATATGGAAGTGGACTGGTAGCTGAAGAAGTGCCAATTCACTTCCTTGACTACTGCCAAGGTGCCCTTGAGCAAGGCACCAAACCCCCATGCCTTCCCGGGCGCTGTCACAGCAGCCCACTGCTCCTAGCTTGCAGGGTGTGTGTATGTGTGTGTATTTGTGTATACTTACAATATGCAGCTAGTGATGGGTCAAATGCAGAGAATTTCGGGTGTGTTTGCATGTAGCATGTAATATATTTGATAAAATTATTTCCCCCAGGGGATTAATAAAGTATGAGAAAAAAAAACACAACTGTCAAAGATATTATTAGCAAATGCAATTATAAGAATCATAGTTAAACTTAACAGTTCACACTGCCGTTTGGATGTGGGGATCCTGCGCCATCTATAAACAGAAATGAATCCGCCTCTAGAGGCCGTATCAGGGGTGCATTATTGGCGAACCGAACCACTGTGAATGGATAAGCTGATAACAAGGGCTGACAACAACACAGGTCCGTCACGCAACAAAGAGAAATGTCCCACAAAGCAACGCTACATGACAACAAAAGTAACGTAGTAACTGTAACTGTCTATGGCAACTTATGAGGAAAACAATACCACAGATATAAATGGAGATGCATCTGTCCCCCCACCTGTCTCTCTGGCTCTCTGTCAAATTTCTGCCGTAAAAACAGCCTCTGTCACCGGCAAAAAAGTCAGTCAGACAGCATCCAGTTTACTGATGGCAATTATGTAATTTAGAGCGAGAAACAAAACATTCAGTGCGTTTACATGCACAGCTTAGTCGGATTACAGCCATAGTTCGACTATGCTACATGCCAGTGAGAAAATCGGATTATTGGGCCGGAGCATGTCATACCCCGGTACGCTAGGCGGCGCTGTGCCCATTTCAACTAGTGGTAACAGAGACACCTCCGGCTGACCTCTTTACGTCACCAGCTGCCTCGGCATTCAAGAAAGATGGCGTACAAAGAGCGAGACGAAGCTCCATCTTTGTACACTTCGTATATGGTGTACATGATAATTACACAGACTAGGTGCACAATGGTGCTCTTTCTTGCGGTGATTTTGGAGGAAAGACGCCGCAGCCGCCGTCCGATTACTTCCGGCTCACGGCCCCGGAGAAAAATCTCGCGCCTGCGCAGAACACAAAAATCCGATCCGATCCGCTGGAACGTATACATGCAGGAGTATTGCGACTATCAATCGAATAATCTGGGTGCTTTAATTCGACTATGAGAAATCCGATCCGGTCCGATATTAGTCAGACTAAGGTGTATACATGCATCTTAAAGATCCGATCATAGTCGGACTAACACAGTAATTCGGTTTTCTTGAGTGTCATGTAAACGCACTGACTGTCACTTTCCAGGATGTTTGGTGGGTCAGGATCTGAATCACAACACATTATACTGCATCCTTATGATTATAAACGCTCAGCAGGTTTAGATTGACGGGGGGGACATCGGGGAAACACCTTGAAAACATACAGACATCATCATCATGACGTGTACCGTGTGAAAGGGGCCAGTGAGAGCAGAGCAGAGCAGAGCAAACACCCTAGCAGAAAAGCAGCTAGCTAAACCTCAGCCACAGTATCTACACCTGCCTTCATATGACAATGCATAAATGTTTAAATGACAATGGTTATGGTTGTGCCTTCTTAATCTCTGCCATCATTACATAAATTGAACAAGAAAAGGTCAAAAAGGAAAAAAAATAAATACAGTTAACTTTTGGATACAAGCAAACAAACAAATAAATAAATGCTGCTGCCTTCTTGCTGTGGCCTTGCATGTGTGAACTGCTCAGAAATCCGTGCTTGGTGCTAACATGATCCAGTGAGCTGTGTCAGGGTGAAGCCATGACACTGTGAACAGCTCTCTGCTCTGTGCTGTCTGCTCTCTGCTGTCGACTCTCTGCTTTGTGCTGTCTGCTCTGTGCTTTGTGCTGTCTGCTCTGTGCTCTGTGCTCGCTTTTGACTGCTCTGTTCTGTTCTGTCTGCTCTTTGCTGTCTGCTCTGTGATGTCTGCTCTGTGCTCGCTTTTGACTGCTCTATTCTGTTCTGTCTGCTCTGTGCTCTGAGGAGAATCACTACATTGTTATTTAATGTCATGGCAACTAGTGTCAGCCGTACCCCACCTCAGCCCGGTGACCATTAGCCTCACACCAGACGGACCTTCTAGTTTTATAATAGTAATTGTAATAGTTGAATATCTGCCATTTATTACGGCTTTAGTTTTCTTTGAGACTGGTTTTAAACTTCACAGGACTGCATTATAAATGTGCCTCCATTACCGAACAGAGCCACTGCATTCAACGGAAACAACTGGACTGCTACAGTGGCTCCGACCAAGTCAACGCTCCAGCCACAGAGGGGCTGTTCTGGGTCTGAAAACGGTCCAAACAAAAGCGAGACGGGACAAAAAGAAGATATATCTTACCCATTAAAGTCTCAGTATATAGGAAACCCAAACAAGACCTGTTTGTCGTCGATAAACCGTCGTTTTCTCAGCTGCAGCTCGGAAACATGGACCACTTCATCGAGATTTCCTACGATAAAAAGTTGCTGCTAATTCTCCCTGCTCATGGTGAAAACCGCTGCTCCCAGGTGGACCGACCGAACCATGTTACACACCGACAACTCTTTTCTGTGTGTTCAGCACACACGGAGGAACATGAAAACGACAAAAAAAAATGCAGCTTACCACATAGCGAAG
>CAEMYA010000029.1:5117391-5142296 GCA_903131615.1 Diplodus sargus
CAGATGGGTCACAATAGGCCCGAAATGTAATTGGCTCTGCCTCACAGAAATATTTGCAAATAAAACATCTGCCAAAGACCACGGGTGCACCATTCCTTCTTCCATTGTACGCCAAGAAACTGCCGTCTGAGGGTCAAACCATACAACAAGGGGTCTGAGAGTGAAGGACCAATGGTACATTTTAAAGTTTGGCACCGCTAATCCCCCATCTAGTCTCCTACGCTGGACAGTGGCAGATCTAAGACGGGGTCTCTTCCCACTCCATATGAATTTTAAGACAGCTGCATGAAGCTTACTCCAGTATCCAGCAGGAGGAGAGAGGGGGACCATGGAGCTGACAAAGTTTATTCTGGGCACTACATTCATCTTGACAATAGAAATACGTGCCTGGAGTGAGTTGGGCAGACTGGCCCATCTTTCTAAATCACCCAAAATTTTGTTCAGTGTCTCAGTATAATTGTGCTTCACAATAAGATGTAGGGAGGAAAATATGTCAATGCCCAGATATTTAAAATGTGTAACTGAGGGAATATTGGAGGGCAAAGCAGAGGTCTTGGCAGCTTCAATCAAAGGCATCAAAGCATATTTTGACCAATTGATTTTGAAACCTGAAAGTGCGCCGAACTCATCCAACAATGTTAGGAGGTGGGGTGCAGACTGCAACGGGTCTCCAAGAAAGACTAATATGTCGTCAGCGTAAAGTGCCAGATGATGGTGTGTGTTGTGAACAGTTATGGGTTTAATAACCGACGATAACTGAATCATCTGGGCCAAAGGCTCAAGCGACAGAGCGAATAGCGTCGGGCTCAAGGGGCAGCCCTGGCGGGATGATCTAGATACTGGGAACAGACTGGAACAAATGTTACCAGTAAGAACCATTGCAGAGGGATTTGAATATAACAACTGAATCATTTTTATAAAGCCTTCCCCGAAACCCATCGCCCCCAAAACCGACCACAAAAAAGACCACTCGTCCAGGGATAAAACAGCTGCCGGGGTTTTGATATCTGTTGCTGCATCAATTATATGTAGCAATCGGCGGACATTGTCAGAGGCCAGACGGGACTTCATAAAGCCGGTCTGGTCACAATGAACTAGTGATGGTATATGGGGTTGCAGGCGGTGGGAGATTGCCTTGGCATATATTTTAACATCGGCGTTCAACAGACTTAGGGGCCTATAATTACCACATGCTGTTGGGTTTTTATCTTTCTTCAGTAGTAAGGTTATTACAGCTATATTGACATCCCTAGAGAAAGCCCCTTTCTGTATTGAAAAGTTGATCATGCTGAGAAGCAATGGGCCAAGAAGATCCCAGAAGGCTGCATAAAATTCTGGTGGTATGCCGTCGAGCCCGGGTGATCTGCCCCTTTGCATACTGAGCACAGCCTTCTTAAGTTCTTCAAGAGTAATCAGTTTTGCTAAGTCATTTGCCTCCTCCACTGCAAGACGAGGTAACTTCAAACAAGCCAAAAAATTGTTACATTTGACTTTATCGAGAGATGTGTTTGATTTGTACAGGTCAGAGTAAAAACTACGAAAGGTATTGTTGATCTGCGTCGGGTCCATGGTGACAGCTCCTGACTGTAATTTGACTGAAGAGATATCTGAGAACTGCTCGTTCGACCTGATCTTCATCGCCAACAGGTGGCTAGGCCTTGATCCATGAAAATAATACCGCTGCCTGGTCCTGTGGATTAAAAACTCTGACTGCCGTCTGAGGATCATGTTAATATCTTTTTTGACCACTTCTCGCTGTGCATCTATTTGTTCCGAGAAATTGGCAGAGAGGGCAGATTCTAGTTTTGCTAGTTTGCATTCCAATTCATGCAACTTACAGATCTGGGCCTTTCGCTGGTTAGAGGCAAATAGTGTGGCATTGCTCCTGATAAAACCTTTAATTGAGTCCCAAAGTATTCTAGGATTATCGACCGAGTCGACATTGAACTCCAAGAATTCCTCAAGCTATTCTGTAAATTGTGTCCTGAATTCCTCCTGTTTTAACAGGGTCGTGTTGAAGCGCCACTTCGGGGCGCGAGGGGAAGCGCTGATGAGTATCGCTGAGCAGAGCACGCCTTTATGATCGGAGAGGGCTATGGGAAGCAGAGATACACTATGAATATTTTGAAATAGTTTAGGGGATGCAAATATGTAGTCGATTCTTGAGGAAGATTTGTGTCGAGCAGAGAAAAAGGAGTAATCACTTATTGATGGGTTTGTCAAGCGCCACAAATCTGTGAGCCCCAGGCTGTTTGCCCAGGCCTGTAAGGCCACAGACGCCAGTTTCTGATCCCTTGTCTCAGATTTGCCAGTCCTATCACTAGCCGCTTTCCAAACCACGTTGAAGTCTCCCCCCACAATGAACAAATAATCACTCAGCTCCAGCATACTACTTGACAAATTGTCGTAAAAAACTCTGTCAAAACAGTTTGGTGCATACACCGAAATGAAGGCTATTTTCCTGGTACTAATTTCTGTCTTAACAATTGTCAGCCTGCCCTCTGCATCAGATCAAGTGTCTTGAATTTTCATTCCAAATCTACGTCTGGCTAAGATAGCCACACCCTTGGTCTTCATTCCAGATGTGGAGGAAGCTATCACATGATAATGTTTATCCGCAAGGCGTCTAATATCAGCAGCCAAGAGATGCGTCTCCTGTAATAATGCTATGTCAATTTTCCTCCTGCGTAATAAACCCAGTGTACTAACCCTTTTGTGAGGGCTATGCAAACCGCCTGTGTTCCAACTCAGAAAATTAAGTTCAGGCATAATTCAGGGTGTTGGCCTCTGAATTCGATGCTGACAGAGACATGAAGACAACACCTGTGACCATCTGAAAAAATGAACCCAAACAGCACAAAAAGAAAGTAACCACGTAATCCACAGTGAAAGCCGCTCCACATTAAAACAAATAGAAAAAAGAAAAAAAACAAAACAACAACAACAACAAAAAAGTTTAAGCCTGCCCCCCACCCAGTCCAACCCCCAAGAGCACAAGAACATGCCCTGGCTATGAACCCACCCCTATCACTTGGCTCTGTGACCATGGTCGGAGATTGGGCGGCAATAGGACAGTGGTTGCAGGCACCCCCCCCCCCCCCCAGGTCAAATTACATAACAGAACATCCCAATGGAGTCATCCCTTTAATACTTAAACCAGCTGCATAAACCATGCAGTATGGGACAACGTGTAAGAGTATACTGAACTATTCAAAGTATCTGAGATATGCAGCACAAAGCATAGTGTAACTGTGATTTCAAGTAACAGACTAAGGTAGTGGTCTTACTATTATAGTACCACCAGGAGTGTAACTATACTACTCCATAGTGTGAGGAAATCTCTTAACATGCAAAAACAAGGATGCTCCTCAGCTAATCCTGTTATAACATTAAACTATCGATAAATCAAGTAAGCCAGGGAGTCATTGCAGTGAGACAGACCAACACTCAGGTAGATCGAGGCAGATAACATTGCACAATTACTTCGTGACAGAAGTTGCACACCTCATGACAACAACAGCAACTCAGAGTGACTGGGGATTATCTCGACTTGTAGTGAGCAAAATAAAATAAATAGGTCAACTCAAGCTGTCAATGAAAACATCACAAAATCCCCAGATGCGATTGCATCATAACAAAAGGAATAAATCTGCATTTAGGACGATACCTAGACCTGAGACTAACTAGACACTTTAATATAAGGTCAAAAAACACCAAAAAAAGGCAGTGAAGTGTAATGTGCATGTTACCTTGCTTCAGCATTCATTGCAATAACCACAGCTCAACAGGTGCTTAAAGTCTGAAACAATACTTGAATGTGGAAGAAAAAGAACAGATGATCCACCGTACTCCGTTGTGCCATCCGCCACGTCAAAAAGGAAAAGCGGCTTAGAGCCAGGTGTGAAGATAGTCTGTGACGACTTCAGGAATGAAGGAAAAAGTCATCTTAATTAGTCCACGGACTAACTTATTCCAGGAAGATTGTGGATGATGAGACTGGTATAAATCAATAAGCTGCGGTTTGCATCAGGACGACGATCCGGGACTGTTTATGGGTCCTCCGCCGCCGCCTGTGAGGTACTGGCCCTAGTGTGCCAGCTGACCGCCTCCATAAGCCAGAACCCGCGGTGACCTCTCCTGCGTCCTCGTCGGTCAGGAGTTGAGGAAATCTTCTGCTTCTCTGGGGCTGTTGAAGACACGATAGGCCGCCCCATCTTTGACCTTCAGGGTCGCCGGATAAAGAAGAAAAAATTCAACTCCTCTTTCTCGCGCGGTGTCCATCACCTGGGTAAATGCCTGTCGACGCTTGACTGTGTGGTTACTATAATCAGCGGCGAATCTCACTCTCTTGCCGTCAGCGGTAATTGGATCCTTCTTCGCAGCTCGGAGGATCGCCTGCCGCATTGTGTAGCGGAGGAAGTTAAAGATGAGAGTGCGGGGCCTGTCACGGTCTGGGCGTCCATTGTAGATCCGGTGGGCCCGCATTATCTCTGGCTGCTCATACTGGAGAGACGGGAACCACTCCGGCAGTGCACGGTTCAGATATTGCACACTATTCGATCCCTCGATCCCCTCTTTCAAACCGATGACACGAACGTTGCAGCGTCTGCTCCTGTCCTCCATGTCCGCCAGTTTAAGTTCAAGCGTATGCAGCACCGACCTGTGGTTAGCCACTGCCCTCGAATTTTCTTTGACAGTATCCTTCAGGGCCGAAATATCTGCTTTCACCACTCCAATACTCGTCGGGAGCGAGGCCAGATCAGACTGAATCGCGTTCAATTTATCCTCTGTGCCTTTACCCATTAAGTGAAGTTGAGCGAAACGAGGCTCGAGATATTCACGTTGTCTCTCCATTAGCGTGTCTGCAATAGCATCCAGTTCAGTAGCACGAGTTCCTTTGTTTAACTTTGCGGAGGCACTGCCTGCACTGTTCTTCTTCCCAGATTCAGTAATTTTTGCCCCAAATGATTAAAAGCGCCACGAATAACAGCATAAAAATGACTTGAAAGGATAGACTAGTCAAAAACGGGGAGAATGGGGGAAGCGCAAACAGCCTAAGCTGCCATTTTATCCAGTCAGTCACGTGATCCCCCAAAGCGCCAGTTGTTAAGTTAAAATTTGCAAGACATATTTTGAGATAAATAAGATATTGAAATGTATAAATAATTTCTGTTTAAAATGTGTGACATTAAAATATAATTTCATGGGTTCTGAATGTTTAAAAGAAGTTAAAGTAATTCTTATTACGTGTGAGAGTTCATGACCTGTACGAGTTTATACACGCCTGGGTTGACCGGAGCGTCAGTGACGAGGAAGAAGGAGCAGAGATTTAATGGCGTCGAGCAGGTAACAGTTGATTGTGTGTGTCCGTCAGTGTTGTGTTTTATCACTAACGGACAGTGAACTGTTGTCCGGCGACGTGCTGTGAGTGTGTGAGTTGGACTCTCCATTGCAGTCGAAGTGTTTGTGTTTTATTGGACACGAAGCAAGTTCGGCTAAGCTAGCTAGCCGAGGCTAAGCTAGGCTAGCAGGAGCTAGGTTAGCGGCCCGGCCATTGTCGAGAAGAGGCCTGCGCTGACGGGAGGAGCTTTGTTGGGTCGACACGGAGAGTGTCGCCAAAGAAGGTCGCTTCGCTGCCGCAGAGGGACACAGAAGTTTATCGCTGCGAGTATTTTGTTTTCACAGACTAACGCTAACCTCGCATCACAACGAGGCTGTGACCTCCTATTAGCTCAGAGCTATGTCTGCAAGTCCAGATTTACATGATGCCGATAATGACGCCATCGTGTGTAAGTAACGTTTACTGTTTTCTCCTTCCTTGTTTAATTTTACTGTGACTTACGTTTTCTCTATTCATACCACTCTCATTTAATTGCTTTCCAGCTGTCTGTAAGACATTACGCAGGAGCTTCAGGTACAAACAACCAGATCTTCCATCGCAGGTTGAAGCTGTGAGGAGTTCAGCTCGGAGTCGATCGAGAACAAAGAGGGTAAGATTTGTTAGATTAGATTGGTCAATGTGACTATTATTCGGGCGCATTAATAGATGTGATGTGTCCATACGCAGTGCATCGCGCAGTACTGATTGTCTTTATTAATTGTTTTTACAGCTGCTGGAAGCGAGACAGAGTGCTAGCTGAGGATGAGGTGGACCTTTGGAAGTGTGCCGCCATGGACCTGATGTCTGAGGAGGAAGACGGCTGGGTGTCTGGATGGAGCCGGGAGCTCACCGAGCTCTGCGCCGTGCTGCAGTCGAGATTATAGAGGCAATTCCGAAGTACAGAGCGACGCACCACAGACGTCTGCAAAATGGACCGAATTCAGACAGAACGCTGGCAGTTACCTCCAGCTCTGAGGCGGCAGACAGACACTTCACGGTGCTGCAGGATTTTGGGCTTCTAGTGAGCTTCCCGTTGTTGTGTGGGCAGATTATCCTTTGTACATAGTTGTGGTGTGTTTGTGTTAATAAAGCTCTTTGAATAAACAGCACCTTCCTGGCATTGTCCTTTCCTCAATAAATGTATTCATGTCTTTGATGATATCATAAATAGAAAGTAAATATATATATATATTAGTGCTGTCAAAATTAACGCGTTAATTTTTGCGATTAATTTGAATTACTTAACGCGTTAAAAAAATGTAACGCAATTAACGAAGTTGTGTTTCGTTTTCTTTCTGCTGCGGCTGACGTATGTGACGACGTGAGCCGCCGAGAGGATCATCCTGGTTTAAGATGGATAAAGACAAGGGCGGACTTTTAGGTGGAAAGTTTCACTTTAAAAAGTTGGCAGACGGATCTTTTGAGAGAACTAAAGTAATCTGCACATTTTGTAAAGCCGAATTTAATTACCACAGAAGTAATTCGTCTTTGGTGTATCACCTCAAAGCAAAACACCCTGCCGAAACTACCGGGCTTCACCAGGCTACGTTACAGGAGTGTGGTACTCGTCGTGGGCGAATAACGAAACCTGTAAGTGAGAAGCTAACTAATGCTTTGGCTAATTGGATAGCTAAAAACTGCCGCCCAGTGAGCATTGTAGAAGACGATGGACTGAGAGAAATCATTCGAATTGCAACGGGAGACACTTCTTATAATCTACCCTCGAGGGGAACCGTCGTGTCAAGAATACACACTTTGTATGAAGATGAGAGGGCCCGGAGGATGAACATGCTTGAGCTAGCAAAAGGCGTCGCGCTCACAGGGGACCACTGGACTTCTGTGAGCAATGACAACTACTTGGGCGTCACAGCGCATTTCACTGATAAAGAATGGCATCTGCAATCGTTTGCATTAACTGTGAGTAAAACAGAAGAGCGACACTATGCTGAGGCATGTGCTAATCATTTTCTGGGTGTCGCAAAAGAATGGAAGATCGAGGAAAAGTTAACCACACTTGGCACCGACAGTGCTCGTAACATGGTTGCAGCCGCCAGACTTCTTCCATTTGAACACGTGCCTTGCACGGCCCATAGCCTGCAAAGAACGATCGCGGTTTCCCTTCACGACAGTGGATTTGAAAGTGTTCTGGCCAAATGTCGCAAGATTGTCGGACACTTCAAGCATAGTCCATCAAACGCTCAGGAATTAGGAGAGCAGCAAGTAGCACTTGGACAGAAGCAAGAGTCACTCGTTCAGGACATTGCAACAAGATGGAATTCAACCCTAGAGATGGTCAAGCGAATCCAGCGAAACAAATCTGCACTGACCACTACCCTGGCTCAGCAAAAAAGCAACATTGCTATGTTGACTGCACAGGAGCTTGACAAACAGCAAAAGCTGGAGGACCTACTTGAACCTTGCAGGTAAGATAATATTTTTTCTCTCTCCCTCTTTGTGTGTGTGTTTGTGCTCTCTCTGTGTCGTGTGTGTGTGTGTGTGTGTGTGTGCGTGCTCTCTCTGTGTCGTGTGTGTGTGTGTGTGTGTGCGTGCTCTCTCTGTGTCATGTGTGTGTGTGTGTGTGCTCTCTCTGTGTCGTGTGTGTGTGTGTGTGTTTGTGCTCTCTCTGTGTCGTGTGTGTGTGTGTGTTTGTGCTCTCTCTGTGTCGTGTGTGTGTGTGTGTGTGTGTGTGTTGGGATCTGTGTGTGTTCTTGTTCTCTCTCTCTCCTAGAATCTTCTGTGTGTGTGTGCATATGAAGCATATGGACATGAAGGTAGTGAGTATCTTTCTTTGTGTAATTAATTTACTGACATGTTTAAAACATCTTGTGCTTTCCATTGCAGATATGTGACTGAACTGCTGGGGGGAGAGCAGTATGTCTCCTGTTCAGTGGTGTTGCCAGCCCTGTGCCACTTGGTCAGAGTTATGGAGCCCTCAGACGATGATCCAATCTACGTAGTGAAATTCAAGACAGTCTTTACCAAAGACCTAGCTAAACGGAAGGACAGCACCAACCTCCCATGGCTGAAGATCGCTACTGCACTCGACCCCAGGTTTAAAGATCTGAAGTGTCTACCCAAAGATGAAAGGAGTGAGGTGTGGGCTTCAGTAAGCAACCTGGTGATGGGAGAGAGGTCTGCACAACAACCATCTGCAGAGACAACAGAGAAACAGCCACCAAAGAAGAGGAGGATGTCTGTCTTCTTGCTGGGTTCTTCTGATACAGATACAGATGAAGATGATGGTGAAGAGTCCATAAAACAATGTGTGGACCGCTACAAAGCAGAGCCCAAAATGGACATGGAGGGGTGTCCACTGCAGTGGTGGTCAAAGAGAGAAGGAGCACACGCCTGGCTGGCAAACATTGCACGCAGGTACCTGTCAACCCCTGCAACCACAGTGCCTTGTGAGAGGCTGTTCTCACTCTCAGGCCACATCATCCAAAAGAAGAGAGCTGCTTTGTCCCCAGATAATGTAAACAGACTGGTCTGTCTCAGTAACTAGCTCAATGTAAAGGTGGACTAAGCCAAATGTTTTTGTTTTTGTGGAGTGAAAAATGTTCAATATTCTGAACGCTCAGCAGAATCTTTCCTTGTTCTTTTTTTTCATATTTGCATGGACTATTGTGGACCTTTTTGGAAATTCAACTGGCACTTGAACATGGAACACATTTTTTGTTAATTATCATTTATATTATTGCATATAAGAAGTTAGTAGTGCAAATAAGAAATATGCCTTTCAAGCTGAGCTGTTAATTTTGATGGCCTTAATGGTTTTGTTGGAAATTAGAGAATGTGTTCAAAACATGCTATTAAACAATAGTATGTGAATTTAAATATATTTCCTTTGTGTTGATTCTACATAAATTCAGTGATTTTACATTTAAATATCCGGTATTACAAGCTTCAGTCTTAAGAAGAAAAAAGGCAATTAATCGCGATTAATCTCAGCAAATAGTGCGATTAATTAGTTAATTTTTTTTAATCAATTGACAGCCCTAATATATATATATAAATGTAAATGTAAATATAAATATATATATATGGGGTGGGGTTTACATTTATAATCACCCAGGGTGACCAATAGTGACAGATCTGACAGATCTGCCAACCAATCAAGAATGATTTTTCTTTTTAAAAGTAGTGGTTTCATCCACTACTGAGTGAGGATATTCAAGCCAGCCCACACAGTCTCTGGCCAGGCATGGTTTCGCTGCTATTCATATGCAAATTAGAGTCGTTTGCACCTCCGGGAGCTCCACATACGTCATGGTTCGTTTCCGACAATTTGTGGCACAGTGAACGCGACGTTTGCAGGCTGTAAATTGTCGTTAACTGCCGAAAATTAGGGAGATTTTCGGGCGTTTACGGGGACGAAAGTCCTTCTCCATGGCCTCGCCGAACTCCTCCCGCACCCGTTGCTTTGCCTCTGCCACAGCTGCGGCTGCTGCTGTCGGTGCCCCAAAACTGCCTCAGGAGTCCCCCGGGACAACATGTCCCTGAAGGACTCCTTCTTTAGTAGGGCCCCGTCTGAGGATCTAAGGCTGCGAGCTGGCTCATAGGGAATTAAAATATCTGTAATATAGCTCGGAGCCAGACCTGAGCGTGCTTTTAAAGTGATCAGTAAAATCTTAAAATCAATTCTAAAACAGACAGGGAGCCAATGGAGGGAAGCTGTCCTCTGGCAAAAACTCTTCCGCATTGCCCTCACTTATTTCCCCTTTCTCTTCTGTCCTCTCCTTATCCTTCTCATTACACTCAGTACAATCTTCATTTCCATCATCCTCTATCACTTCATCTTGCTCGCTATCTGCTACAAAGACATAGGATTGATATTAGCCTCTTAACCTGCTTATAGCCTAACATTCAATAAAACAGGCTACTTTATGTTAGTGTTGATAAGCTCCTTTCAGTTGAAACATCTACCAATGATTGCCTGGCATAACTTTTAATTTCCACTATATGAGCTCAACTTGTCTCATGTCCTCAGTAACAGGAGATGATGAGGGCCCTGCTGCTGGTCCACTCTCCCTGGCTGTCTCTGAAACCAAGGGTCAGGCAGTTTATGATGCTAAGCTTTGCAAGGTAATATTGACAGATAATGTTACATGACATTGTTGCTGTGATGCTGATTAATTCATGTTATGCAAAAATACATGCTCCAAGCTATCCTGGTTGACTGCCTCCAAGCAACATACCAATATTAGTTTAAACCAGTCTTAAACAGTGATACCAAGCTGTGTGTAGCCAGAAATTAAACTGCAGCCTAATGGTAGGTCTATTTTCTAACATACCACTATCCAAGTGTGAAAAACAGAACGACATGTTTAATTTAATTGTACTCTGCCTCATTGATCACCATGATCATAAAGTTGGAATAATTCTCCACCTCAGGTCTTGGCTTTCTTGGTCTACTTTTAACCCTCTGAAAATGATGGTGGATCATCTGGCATTAACATTACTGTCTTCTGAAGGCCGTCACGGGCTCAGTTTTTTAAATTAAAATGAATCCGCTGATACCAAACATGTCATGCTAGCTTACTGGGAAAGGAGCTAAATATCGCTCCAAATTCGAACTGTTTTTACAGCGAGGTCCGCAACCTCAATGTGAAATGAGTACTTGTAATAATAACTTTCAGTCACCACTTAATGAGGGATGAGATGAGGACGAGGAACCTGCTGCTGCTGAAACTGAGCTAGATTCATGGCTGTCTGACTCCTTTCAATCTTTACAACTGCTGATATTATTATTAGCTTTAACTGTTCTTAAACTGTTCTAGCTGTGAACTGTGCTCACCTTTCTTTTGAAAGAAATGTGTGAGGAGTTGTCTTCTTTCGCTTTGCTTTCTTTCCCTTTCTGCCTTTTCTTTTCTTTTAAGGCTCCCTGAATTTGCTTTCTTGGGGAAAGACATGTCAGCAGATGTGGGGAAGATCATTAATAAAGATGGAGAAGAGCAACGGCCCTAAAGATATATATATGTATATACAGTATATACATAGGCTGTGTCTAGCGGCAGCCAGTAACAGTTGATCTTTTTTCCGCACTTCTAGCTAATTATCTTATTTATTGTTTTATATTATTGTTTTGCTGTGTTAACCTTGCCAATATGGTTGGGAACTTTTTTCCATTTTTCTTGTCCGTGTGTCTCATTCTTGGGATAATTTTTCCCGACCGCGTCTCCATCTGGGCGCAGCAATGCGGAGGGTCTATTGTTTACACCTGAGATCAGCTGTTGTCCCTACAACCATCGGTGCTGATGCGGGAGAGGCATGAAATCCCCAGAGAGCTGAGGAGGATGTAAGGCTGGTCGCAAACTCCGGGAAAAGAAAAAAAAAGTGGAGATATAAACCATATCTCCCTTCCATCACCATGGGGAACGTGAGGTCGCTGGCTAACAAGATGGACGAGCTGGCAGGCCTGGCGACGGCTCAGCGGGTGTATCGTGAGAGCAGCCTGCTGTGTTTCACAGAGACGTGGCTGCATGAGGACATTCCGGACTCTAATACAACTGTGGATGGCTTTCAGACTGTTCGGGCGGACAGGAGTCACCGTGAGAATGGCAAGAGGAAAGGTGGGGGACTTGCTATTCTTGTTAACAACAAGTGGTGTCATCCTGGTCACGTTACTGTAAAGGAGCGTGTGTGCAGCCCAGACATTGAACTGCTTGCCGTGCCATATCATCTGCCGAGGGAATTCTCACACGTGATCATCCTGGTTGTTTACATTCCTCCGACTGCAAACGCGGCGCGTGCGAGTGACGTCATCCACACCGTCGTCGCAAGACTTCAGACACGGCACCCAGGCGCATTCATCGCGATATCTCTGGACTTCAGTCACATCACTCTGGCTGCAACACTGCCCACTTTCAAGCAGTTTGTGGACTGTCCCACCAGGGAAAATAAGACACTGGACCTGCTGTATGCCAATGTTAAGAAGGCTTACAGCTCCACTGCCCTTCCTCCTCTTGGAAGATCAGACCACAACCTCATCCACCTGCAACCCCTGTATAAGCCCCAAGTCCAGCGGCTTCCTGTGACCACCAGGACTGTGAAGAGATGGTCACGGGAGACCGATGAAGCTTTGCAGGGCTGCTTTGAACTAACAGACTAGGGAGTTGCTCTGTGATTCGCATGGAGAGGACCTTGATGATCTCACGGACTGCATAACAGGGTACATCAACTTCTGTGTGGACAGTGTTGTTCCTACAGTGACTGTGCACTGTTTCCCCAATAACAAGCCGTGGGTCACCAGAGACATCAAGGTCCTGCTGAATGAGAAGAAGAGGGCCTTCAGAGATGGGGACAGGGAGCAGATGAGGAGGGTTCAGAGGGAGCTTAAGGAGAGGATCCAACAGGGTAAAGACAGCTACAGGAGGAAGCTGGAGCACAAACTCCAGCAGAACAACTTGAAGGAAGTGTGGAGCGGCATGAGGAGCATCACTGGCTACAAACCATCTGGCAGCCAGACAATAGGAGGTGGTATTGAACGAGCCAACGAGCTGAATCTGTTTTTCAACAGATTTGATGAGAGGACTCCGGACCACCCCTCCCCCAGCTCCTCTACAACCATCCACCACTCTACAAACCTCCAGCCCTGCTGCCCCCCTCCCCCTCAGTTCCTTCCTGACTACGCCCTTCCTGTCCTCTCCTCCCCATCATGACCTCTCCCCACTCCCATCAACACACACGGCAGACAGACCTTCACTGCAGAGCAGGTGAGGAAGGAGTTGTACAGACTCCGCCCAGGAAAGGCAGCTGGTCCCAACGGTGTCAGCCTGAGGGTCCTCAAAACATGTGCAACCCAGCTGAGTGGAGTCCTGCAGCACATCTTCAACCTGAGCCTGTGTCTTGAGAGGGTCCCTGTCCTGTGGAAAACATCCTGCCTGGTACCAGTTCCAAAGAATGTGCGTAACAGCACCCCAAACGACTACAGACAGGTGGCGCTGACGTCTCACCTGATGAAGTCCCTGGAGAGGCTGGTCCTGTCACTTCTTCGGCCTCTGGTCAGCTCATCACTGGACCCTCTTCAGTTTGCCTACCAGCCGGAACTAGGAGTGGAGGATGCCATCACCTTCCTGCTCCACCATGCCTGCGCCCACCTGGACAGACCGGGAAGCACTGTGAGAATCATGTTCATGGACTTTTCCAGTGCGTTTAACACCATCCGGCCTGCTCTGCTGGGGAGTAAGCTGACGGCAATGCAGGTGGACCCTCCCCTGGTTTCCTGGATTACAGACTATTTGACGGGTCCACAGTATGTCAGACTGCAGGCCGGTGTGTCTGACACTGTGGTCAGCAGTACTGGGGCTCCACAGGGAACTGTTCTTTCCTCCTTTCTGTTCACCCTGTACACCTCAGACTTTCAATTCCGCTCTGATTCCTGCCACCTGCAGAAGTTTGCAGACGACTCTGCAATTGTTGGCTGTGTCAGTGAGGGGAAGGAGGAGGAGTACAGGGGCGTTGTGGACTCCTTCATTCAGTGGTGTGCAACTAACCATCTGCATATCAACTCCACCAAGACTAAGGAGCTGGTGGTGGATTTCCGCAGGAGGAAATCTGCCCTCACACCCATCTCCATCAACGGTGTGACTGTGGATGTTGTCCAGGATTACAAATACCTTGGAGTATACCTGGATAATAAACTGGACAGGGCCAAGAACACTGAGGCTGTTTACAAGAAGGGCCAGAGTCGACTCTATTTCCTGAGGAGTCTCCGGTCATTCAATGTATGTAACATCATGCTGAAGATGTTCTACCAGTCGTTGGTATCTAGTTCAAACTTCTTTGCTGTTGTGTGCTGGGGCAGCAGGCTGAGGGCAGCAGTCACCAACAAGATCAGCAGGATCATCAGGAAGGCTGACTCCGTCCTGGGGGTCCAGTTGGACTCCTTGGTGGTGGTGTCTGAGAAAAGGATGCTGTGTAAACTGCACAGTATCCTGAACAACAACGCTCACCCTCTCCACCAAGTGCTAACCGCGAGCAGAAACACCTTCAGCAACAGACTCATTCCCCCCGGTGTAACACAGAATGCTTGAGAAAGTCTTTTCTTCCTGTGGCCATCAGACTCTATAACTCATCTACCTCTGGTCACTGGAGGGACAGTGGAGACACTAGGTCCTGAACAAATGTCACTTTATAATTTTTTAACCAATTCTCACTTTATCATTTCATTTAGTTGTACTGTACCTTAATTAATTTATGCTGCTAACAAATGCTGCTACAATTTTCATCATTTTAAACACTGTTACCACTTTACCCAATCGCTCCTCATTACTCATTTAGGTTATACTTATTTAATTTCAATTTATGCTGCTAAATTGCACTGTGCGTATTGTTGTATATTGTATATACCAATGTTTTTACGACAATTTTGTTACATGTTGTTACATAGTGTTACTGTTTGATTTATGTTAAGTTAGGCTTTATTTTATTTTTATATATTTATATATATATATATATATATATATATATATATATATATATATATATATATATATATGTATATATATATATATATATATATACATATACGTATGTATATGTATTACTTTCCCAATTTGTATTGTAACTGTTGAACAGCAATTTCCTTCGGGATAAATAAAAGCTTCTTGAATCTTGAATCTAAATCTTGAATATATATATATATATATATATATATATATATATTAGGGCCGGGACTTTAACGCGTTAATTACGATTAATTAATTACACAAAAATGAACGCATTAAAAAAATTAACGCATTTTAATCGCACTAATTTTTGCACCACCGAACGTTTCTCACTGGATGAGTTTCAGGGGTACCGATTATACTGGAGCACAAACTAACGTTCATGCATAGCGTTCATGACTTCAGACAACAACAATGAACAAAGAAGCAGATGGGACCGCTTTAGTTGGCCCCGTGGATGGGAAATTTTGTTTTAAAAAGCGGATGGATGGCAGCGTAGACAAGAGCATGGTTGTGTGCAAATTATGCAAGTAGGAGTTTGCGTGTCACCGCAGCATATCAAGCCTCAGATATCACCTAAATGCTAAGCATATGGCAGCTAGCGTTAGCGTGGGAGCTAGTGTGGACGTTAAACCGACTCTGAGTACAAGGACCCACACCCAACCCACACTCTCTTACAGAGAGTTGGACTGAAATTGATTTGATTAAATCAACTGTTGGTAAAGTCTATTATGGCCTCTGAAGATAGATGTTTTCTAATAGTCAGGGTTTCCAATGTTCTGAATGTACTTGAAAGTATTGTTTTTTACTTAAAAACAAAGTGTTATAGTTTACAGAAGGTCTACCTACCTAAAGGCTACCTGGATCTCTGAAATGTATTTCTAAATATGCTATTGCTACACTTTATGGCAAAAATTGCACTGGTCTGTTGGTCTTGGAAAAAAAAAATAAACAATGTTTTGTTGCTTAAGCTTATGTGTTCAGTCATTATTCAATGGTATACTAAAATCCATGTGAAAAAAATTGCTTCTCACTGTTCTCAGGTCAAATATTTATATGCGATTTAAATGCGATTAATTTCGATTAATTAATTACAAAGCCTCTGATTAATTCGATTAATTTTTTTAATCGAGTCCCGGCCCAAATATATAAATATTCATATATATATATATATATATATATATATATATATATATATATATATATATATCAGTGGCGGCTGATGACTGAAAAAATTGGGGAGGGAAGGGGGAAAACCAGTCCACGGTGTCATGTTATTTTATACAAGTCGACAACTTATCCCTACTTTCTTACATTCAATGAAAATTAAGCAATAAAACAATGACTTACAAGACTTCTTTAAAAAACATTTTATTAAATGGCTAATATACAAGACAAAAAAAATATCAATGTGTACACCATTCGATCCCTAGTCACCTGTATGGCAGGCAACTGCTCTACCCACATTAGCGCCGCTAACATTATGTCTTTCAGCAGGACGAACGAAACGAAAACTATGAATTATCTTTCTGACGGCTTCTCTCTGATTTCTCAAAACAGTTTTTTTTTTCTTTCAGAAATGTGCTTATATTTCCTTTGAAACCGATTCCAATATAGCTGAAAACTCCATATTTCTTGTCTGAGCATGGCTGGCAGTGAAAGCTGTAAATACATAGAAGTATTTTTTGTTTACGGTTGTATAAATGTGAGAATGAAATTTGGGAACTGTTATTGGACCAACCTGCTGTCAACCTTGTATTCTGGTTTCTGATTGGTAAGGGAGGACGTCCTCCCTTAGCGTGTCATTTTACATGTCTTAGCCAATCATAGATCAGCATGAAAAAATCCTAAATGCATTGAGTGAATGGAAGGAGATCCCTCCCACGGAGGACAGCAGGCCTCCATCCTCCTCTAGCCCCCACCTTCCTGCTCCCTGCTCCTCTCACAGACTGCTCTGTCTCCTCCGTCTGCAGCTGTCGCGGTTGAACCGTTTTAAGTGGATTCTCTTCCAAAGAAGAAACTTTTTTATTTTTAATGATATAATATATATATAATAGTTTATAAATGATACTGAGATTTGGTAATTATTTATTTCAACCAGTTACTTTCTTAAAAAAAAAAAAATTTATCTGCCTCTTGCCTCTCAAAAATAGAGGAGGACCAACCTCCTTTGCCTCTATGGACGAGCCTCCTCTGATATATATATATATATATATACACACATATATATATATTCCCCGGTTGGAGCACTTTCCAGTACCCCTCCCAGGGCCTCCAAGAAGGCCGGATACTCTATACTGCTGTTCGGCCCATAAGCCGAAACAACAGTAAGAGACCTATCCCTGACCCGAAGGTGCAGGGAAGCGACCCTCTCGTTCACCCAGGAAAAGTCCAACACATGGCTGATGAGCTGGGGAGCAATAAGCAATTGGAGTGAATTGCCATCATTCAGAAATGAGATCACATAGATGTATGAATTTTAATCGTGATTTTTTTTTTATGCTTCATGCGGCATGTGTGTTTCATTTACAGATTCTTTATTTTAAATAACCTGTTCAACAATGTTTACAATTTTTTACATTACAGCAACATCATGTAGAAATTGTTATTTTGTGGGTTTATGCACCCCCACAGTGTCTGGGTGCAACACCACTGCTGTAAATACAAATCCCAGTTTCTGTCACAGTTTGTCAGATGTAATGTAGTGCTCACTACGAACAAAAGCCAAGACATCATAACAGTGTTATGTGTTGAAAACATGTATGGTGAAGTAAACATGTATGGAACACTGTGATCCTCCCCTCTCACTGAAGTAACAAAGTGCAGAAACAAGTAACAGAGACACCATACACTCTGTAACAAGACACTGTACCATGAAGTGATTTACATGGCGCTGTCCACCATTGATAAGCGTGCAGTGTAACAACTGAAGGTCTCACAGATTATTAATATCGGTCAACTCATCAAGTCACTCCTCCTGCTCAAGGTGTCTTAAATTTAGTCTTAGTGGAGTCTGAAGATACAGTATAGTCCAAATCGATGAATTCACCATAAAAAAGACTAAGCCAGCTTAAGAGATTTCTAGCTCAGATGTGTTCAAACAACTGTTGATGTAACAGGCTGTGGAATGAAGCATTGACAGTGTAGAAAACCCATACCTACCTTAATATAGTGAGGAGAATATAGAATCAGAATGATTTATTTTTTGTTAAAAAAGAAAAAAGAAAGAACTTACAGTAAGAATTTAAAGACTTTTTTAAAACTCCCTACCAACACCAATCCAGTGTATTACATGCACTCTCATCCTCATTCACCCTGCACCCACCTGATCCTGAAATACAAAAATCTAATATTCAACTCTGATATTTATCAAGTGTCTCATAGCATGAAATGTGTTGAATATCAACATTATCATAGAAATCAAGATACTACTCCATAGATGATCTGGCATTTAAAGACCACCCCCAGTCAGTTTCTCTTTCTGTCTCACCGTTGGCGCTCTTTCTCAAACAGAGAATAGGGACGTGGTTAACATTTATACATAGTTATTAGTGTGGCAACCAGACTGCCGTTCTTGCAAGACAACCATGCAAGCATGGATTAGCAAAGGCATTAATGTTAGCATGGACAAGCAGCATGAATATGAGAAGAGATAGCAATACCTGTCACTCAAACAGAATTTCTTCCTGTGTATTGAGGAGCTGCAGAGTTTATTCATGGTCAAAATGTAACATGTACTGTTCATTTAGTGCTACTAAACAGCTCCATCGAACACAGTCACCATAGCTATTTCTCCTTCTTTTGCTTGACCACTCACATACTGCACACTGCAATGTTTATTAAAGGAGCCATACTGCTTTTATAAGCCAGGCTTGGAGGATGACATATGACTCCCAGATTCTACTTAAGTCATACACCATTATTCCAAAGTAGCAACAGCTTAAATTTTGGGACTGTCAAAAAATACTTTTTTTTATCTTTATGTAGATGCATAGTGTGGTTAAAAGTTGTCCCTCTTTATGTATGTTATGACTACAGACTTTTAGTTTTATATCTTACAGGGAACTGAGGGCCATTCACCAAATACTTAACCTGAAACTTCAGCAGAAATCAATCTGTAAATAGATAACTTATGGTTTGCTCATGACTGAATGATATTAACAGGTAAACTAATCACTTAGTTCAGTTAAAGAAATGCTTCTGATTGAATGTTAAGAAGCACAAACAGCTCCACCAATTAAACTAACTTATATGTAAAATCCATGAATCTTCAAATGTGCTTGCATCTGTTTTTATAAAACAGAGTATAAAGACCAGGATTATGGTCACATTTTAAGAATATAGTCTTAATTTCTGTATATATTTTTTTTAGAGTTAGAAGTTAGAAGAAAATCATATGATAACAATATAGGGGTCATTCTATAAAAAAACACATTTCAGTGGAAAGACACAATATTGCAAGACTAAACCTATATCCTGTAATAGTGCGACTTTATTTTCAAATTATTTTTTTTTCTTTGAAATGACAGTTTAATTCTCAAAATGTGACTTTCTTGAATGTTCTTGTAAAATTATAACTCTTAACCCTCAAATAAGCACTTTATCATCATATCAATATGATTTTTTTCTCCAAATATTTTTGACTATTCTTAACAGCCCCCTTTCCTCTCTCACAGTGGCACTACGAACCCGGAATTTTTGGTTCCAACAAGTGTAAACAACTTCAATTGTCAGTTTGTGTTTCTTGTGTGTACCTGAAAAAATGGGGGCATCAGGGTTTATTTTAACTTACATGCACCCTCTTAAACTGATTGAAAAACCAAAAACATTCATGGTGAGAAATTACCTTCTACCAGTTCAACATTGCTCAGTTTTTGTCTGCTCCACCATCTGCTTGGCAGTATACTGAATTCATAATCCACTGAGGAAATCCTTCAGTAAAGCAATGCATGTCTTGCATGTATGCATGTACCACTGTTTTGCACAATTTAATAATGAGTGTCATGTGAAATCCATTCAGCATGTCGATCCAGGTGTGTGTTTGTTGTGCTATGTCAGTTCAAGCTCCGCCTTCTCTGCTGCTCACATCAGGAGGCTGTGTTTGGAGGAGGCCTCATCCACCAGAGCCTGGATTGTGATAGTCACCTTCAAAAGGCCTTTCTCTTCCAGGATGTGGTGAGGAAGACACAGTTTTTCCTGGGAGAACAGAGTTCAGTGAAAGGAGTGAAAAGAAAGAAAAGAATAAAATAGTGTAGGAGCAGATGAAGAGGCAGAAAAGGGATAAAGGCAGCAAGGATTTAGACACAATGCTTATAAATGTACAACAAATCCTCAAATACAGCAAATTGGCCAATTGCCTTGGGGTTCCTAACTACTATATGATGTTCTACTTACCTCTTGCCTCAGTTTTACACATGAGGGACTCTGTAGTCAAGCGAGGCACTATAACTACTTGCAATGTTGAACTTTCAAAATTAAGCTTGCTGACAAATATTTTACATACGAAAAATTATGACTTTTGGACTGTAATTCAATTTGTCAGTCCCAGTTTGGTTAGATTTAGGCACCAAAACCATGAAAAAATAAAGAAAATATCCTGCTTTTTGTCAAAATAATTTATGTAAGTAACTTAATTATGCAACTGTTATGACCCTGGGTCATTATTATTTTGTGTGTGTGTGTATATATATGATGCTGCTCTGTCCATCCTCCTCCAAGTGTGTGAGCAGTCTGCTCTGAGTGTGTGTGTGTGTGTGTGTGTGTGTGTGTGTGTGTGAATGATTGATAGCAGGTTGGACCTGCTGATTGGCTGGAGACACTTGATTGCTGCTCCAGGATTGGCCAGAGGCGGGAGAGGAGCCCTTTTGAACCACCGGCGGACTGCAGTCTCTCTCTCCAACCATTCACCCACATCCAACTGGGACCAGTGTCTAGCTTGTCTAGGATTTTGAGTTTGTGAGTCTTTTGTAAATTTGTAAATTTAGAAAATTGTGTGGTAGCCTAGGAGGAGGGAGAAGCCTTTTCTTTAACCCCTTTTCTCCTGTTTTTCCTCTAGTTAGGTAAGATTTTGTCTTTTTGATAATACTTTTGATTTGTATAGGGAAGGTAGGGAGATACATTTTTATAGTTTTGACCTTCTCTCCCTCTGAAGCAAAAATAAAATGCTACCTTTACGTTAAAAGTTCCTGTGACACTGGCCTTCTTGGGAGTGGGAAGAATGGGGAGAAGCACATCATGCTATGTCTCTGATTCCCCTAGATAAGGGCGTAACACAACATTACTTAAAAACAACTCAGTGCTGTCACTTTGTCACACATAGGATGCAAAATCTAGTCTTCTGGTGGTGTATGATCCACCCACATAACTCAGTCACTTCTGGCTCTTTATATGCAATAGGGAAGCTTCCAGAAATGTCACTACAGGGCCAACTAAAGCATCAAACTTTGAAGCATAGGGCAATTATGCATGCAGCTGTATTTGACAAATTGGGATAGCGAACAGGTTGAAATGTAAGGTGTGTTTCTGTTAATCTGTCTGCATGTTCTAATGCTTACAAATGAAACATGCAAACACATCTTTACTCCTGAGACTTTTTTGTGTTTGGTACATAGTACCAGGCCTGAATTGGTCCAGTGACTATAAAAAGTATTCACCTCCTTGGATGTTTTCCCCTTTTATTGCTTTTATAAGGGGAATCATGGTCAGTATAATTGGGCTTTTTTGACAAAAGATTTACAGAAAAAAAAAGCCTTATTGTCAAAGTGAAAACAGACAATAACAGTAATGTAAATTAATTAAAACTATATGATGTTAAATGAGTGGTTGGAGTATTCACCCCCTTCAAGTCAGTATTTAATAAATACACCTTTGGCCGCAATCACAGCACTGAGTCTGTGTGGACAGGTCTCAATCAGGCCTGCACATCTGGACACTGCACATTTTACTCCATTCTTTTTTGCAAAACTGCTCAAGCTCTGTCAGGTCCTGCCACAAATTCTCTATTGGACTGAGGTCTGGCCTTTGACTTGGCCGCTCCAAAACATTCACCATGTCATCTTTCTACCATTTCTGTGTAGCCTTGGCTGTATGCTTCGGATCATTGTCTTGCTGGAAAATAAGGCCCCGTTTACACCAAGGAAAGATGCAGATATTTCCCTGCGGAAATATATTTTGGTCTCTCCAAAGAACCTTCTTCCAGTTGACCTTGGAGTCTCCCACTTGCCTTTGGGTGAACTCTAGTGTAGATTTAATGAGCTTTCTCCAACAGTGGCTTTCTCTTGTCCACTGGCCCATAAAGTTATGACTGGTGAAGAACCTGGGCAACAGTTGTTGTATGCAGTGTCTATCCCATCTCAGCTACTGAAGCTTTTAAGTCCTTAAGAGTAGTCATAGGTGTCTTGGTGGCCCCCCTAACTAATCTCCTTCTTGCACAGTCAATCAGTTTGTGAGGACGGCATATTTACGCATGTACCATATTCCTTCTATTTCTTAATGTTGGATTTGACTGAACTCTGTTCATAGCCTGTTCACTGAGATGCTTGAAGTGTTCTTTTGTTTTCATAGTGTAATTGTAGCCGGGAATACTGATTAACCAGTGACTGGACCTTCAGGCACAGGTGTCTTTATAGGCGAGTTCAAGATCACTGGTTAAAAGTAGGTAGATTCTGGCATTCAGCTGGTTAAAATGTGTCCATGATGACCTGGATGGGAGTGGTTTCTTCTCCGCATCCGATGTCACATGACCTGAAGTTATCGCGGGGGCAAGACGGCTGCAGAGCAGTTGCGCAGTTGCTCTCCAGGTGCCTAGACCCACCTTCATGACGTCAGGACTTTGCCCTAATTGGCTCTCATCTACCCTGACGTATATGACGTGTGTTTCGATGAATTTCCATATCCATAAACACCTGTGCCTCTTATATCACAGTATCACATACTTTCAGATAAGTAGCAGCCGTGTGGCCGCACCTATGGAATGGTCAACACGAAGAAACCTATAAAATCCTTCATGTAACGCAACAACCCTAAAAGATGTCGTCAATAAATTAACCCTACTTGTGGTAATGATACAGGTTAACTGCTGTGTCTAGTGTTATATGTACTATCAATTGTATTTCATTCATTGTGAATAATGTTGCTATAAGAAAATGCATCATCTTATGTGTCTATAGTTATGCATATTGGTTAAATGTAGTCAGCAAATTCCCCTCAGCTGTGATATAATCATGCACCTAAGCACAGTTGTCCTCATAATAATTAATAACGGTTGTAACTGTATTGTATTGTTATTGGGCAAAACTTACTATAATGTACCAGATAGACAAAGTTCAAATGTATTTAATGGTGACATTACAAGGAAAACGGAACATGAGCATTTACAGTAAACATTTAAGCTATTCATCTACTCTTGATAAACCAGTTGGACTATTAATGTGCCACTGTGTGACCGTTTTGAAGTGAAGAAATTACAAAATATCCAAATTTGAAGTTGTTATTGTGACAAAGCTGTCACATTCTGTTGTCTCTAAATATGAACTGTTCATATATATATATATATATATATATATATATATATATGAACAGTTTCCATTAGGGGTGAACGGTTCATCAAAAAAATCACTTTGCATTTAGAGTACCTACGATGACGGCAGTATGAAAGTTGTTGACAAAAGTGTGACAGTGTGCAAGCATTGTGCAACACGTTGTTTATGCTAACAGTAACACGACTAACATGTCAGCTCATCTGCCAAGACATCATCCAACTGGCAGCACAAGGAGGAAAGGGAGAGAGTCGACATGACAACTTCTACTCCCCACAGCTTTTAAACAGCCTTACAGTGATGAGTCAGACGGGGCAACATGCATAACGAAAGGAGTGGTGTTTCATAGCCAAAGATATCCAGCCTTTTGCCGTGGTGGAGGGTGCAGGATTTTTTTGTATGATTAAAACACTCGGGTCACAATATAAAATAAAATCCCCTCCCGCAAACACTGAAGCAACACGGAAATTCCCACACTTTATGAAGAGACCCGACGAGGAATTGTTGGAGTTGTCTGCCTATGTAGCACTTACTAGTGATGGATGGACCTCCAGAGCTTCTGAAAGTTTCCTGACTGTGACTGGTCATTACATTACATTAGTGACGGTGAATAACTATTTGTTCTTAGCATTTGTGAAAGATAACTTTCTTTGCAAATAAATGAAAAGCATGTTGGAACTAGCAATGTCTCCTCTCTTGCAGTGCCAGAATCTACCTACTTTTGACCTAAGACTGTCACATTGATGAATCAAATGTCAGACTGCCTCATTCTTTCAGTTTTAACCTGACTATACAAGACATAATTGATTTTCCTAATGATCAGCATATACCTAACCGAACTGAAAACCGTGACCACAAAACCGTGACATGAACCAATCCGTGGATTTTGTAAACCGTTCCACCCCTAATATACTGTATATATATATAACTAATCAGATAAATACAGCCTCTGCAAAAGACACAGTTGACACGGGTCTTGATCGTCGTCTGCATGCAACACGGCAGCTGTTCCACTGCTCTATTCCCTCTGCCCACAAGTTTTGATGGACGACTATTTTGAACATCTCAGACTGAATAATTTCTGAAGAGGACTAATATGAGAAAAAGGCAAGTAAAGTTCCCATAGCATCAGGTAAGAAAACTGATCGCCGTCGTTGTTGATTTTCCTCAAACATGAATGGAATTTCGATTTCCTCCACTTCTTCGCAGATGAAGAAGGCAAACACCGCAGGCTCAGCCAGGTCACGTCACGTCTACAGGAAGAGAGAGTGTCCGACTTCATGGCAGCGTTTGTTGCCCCGCCTCTGCAGTCGTCCGCAGATCTCGCTGCTGCAGGCAGTCAGCAGGAGTTCAACTTGAACGCGCCTATTACTACAATCATTGGAGACACATTCACTGCACTCAGGTGATCTCCATTTCACTAATTGTGAGACTACTAGCACCAACTGGCTGGACCTCTGTTGAATTAGTCCAGTCACTTTAAAAAAGGTGAATACTTAAGCAAACACTTATTTTGCATTATATATATATATATATATATAT
>CAEMYA010000029.1:5142337-5177921 GCA_903131615.1 Diplodus sargus
CATTATATATATATATATATATATATATATATATATATATATCTTAAACTTGTATTGAACAGTAAATAGGTCTTTTGTCAGTATCCACTTTAAAATTCTGGTCTTTTTTAGCCTACGTCAAGCTTTTGGCCTTACTTCCACCCTGAGGAGTGGTTAAGAAACTGCTACTCATCCTTTGAATCCACAACAGCTTTCTTTTGACAGTTCTTAATTTTGCACATTCTTTATTTGTGAAGTAGCTGCTTTTCTCACTCGCAGGACACTAAGATTAATGTATTTATCTTATGGGGATGTGGTTACGCTTTTGAAACTAATCCAGTTTCTAATAAAAAGACTGGATATAAAAAACCTAAGCACTTTAAGTTGGGATGACTTAACTCAGTCAGCACAAACCATGATTTTATTGCTAATTTCTTGTTAAAACCTGGGTGATTTCTGGTCCCAGTGTCTAGGACCTATTTTAGCACCATTTTCAACCATCTAAAATGTCGTTACAACATCAAGTTGTTGCTTCACATACATTTCTGTATTTATTTTGATAATTTGTTTTATTGGTTGAAAGAGAGACAATAGTGATTAATGTGAAGGTACTTTTCAGAAGTCTTACTGAAAGTCTTAAGTGAAGTTAAGTTCTTAAAGAATTACATCTTTGATTACTCCATATAATGACTTATGGGGTAAAGTTCACAAGCTGAAAAAAAATGATAAAATGCAAAGAAAAAGGGTGTATTAAAATGTGATAGTTGAAAGCCAGTATTATGAATCAAAGTGAGACATGGTCAAAACATAAATGTCAAGTAACGTCCTCAAATAGTGGGTGAAAAAACGTTCACTTGTTAGTGAGTTGTGAATGTCTTTTAAATGCTCACTGGGGAACTTAAATATTAAAAAAACTGGTACTTGGTATACATTAGGCCTGGGCGATAAAACAAAAGCAATTCGACCCATCATCAGTCGCCAGAGTTCGATACAATGTTTGATAGTTTTACGTGTGTGCATCTAATGCAAACCAATAGAAAGCACATGATGAATACACCGCAGCTCATAAACAGCATGTCATATCCCTTAAAAATGGAGTGTGTTACAAGTAATAATAATTATAACTATTTATATAGCACTTTTTTTTAAAAAGTTACTGTGACTTTTAGTGCTTTACAATTAAACAGAAATTAGTTAAAAATCCAAACAAAGATATAACATATACAATAATTTAAATGGTAACAATTAAGAAAAAGCCATAAGATATAAGTGAGTTTTAAGAAGGGATTTAAAAGAGGATACTGAGTTTGCCTGCCTGAGATCTCCAGGCAGGGAGTTCCATAGCCGAGGGTCATGAACAGCAAAGGCCTGGTCACCTGTAGTGACAAGTTGAGATTTTGGAACCCTTAGGAGGGCCCTGCTGGAGGATCTCAGGCGGCGATCAGGCTTATAAGGAGTCAGCAGATTACAAATATAGGCAGGAGTAAAATCTTAAAATCAATTCTAAAACTCACGTGTAACCAGTGAAGGGCAGCAAGGATTGGTGTAATGTGGTCACATCTCTTAGTATGTGTTAAAAACCTAGCGGCAGCATTTTGTATCAGCTGCAGTCTTTGGATGTTTCGCCTGCTGATGCCAGAATAAAGTGCATTACAGTAGTCCAGTCTGGAGGAGATAAAAGCATGGATGACCTTTTCTAAGTCTGCAGAGGACAGGAATAACCTGATCTTCGTTAGCTGTCTCAGTTGGGCAAAGCAGGACTGCACCACTTTAGTCACCTGAGTATCAAAAGATAATTCAGAGTCAAAGATGACACCGAGATTGCGGGCCTCTTTTCGAGCATTGTTAGATACGGCGCCCAGACTAGAGGAGAGATTGGTTACTAGTGCTGGGGCCGGAGGGGCTCATTATAACAATGTCTGATTTGGAGTCATTCAACTGCAGAAAGTTTTCAGACATCCAATTCTTTATCTCAGCAAGGCAGGACAAAATACAGGAAACATCAGTTTTACCAGGCTGTAGTGGGACATACAACTGCATATCATCTGCATAGCAATGGAAGTCAATATTATGTCTACGCATGATTTGACCCAGAGGTAGCATGTAAACAGTGAATAGGAGGGGACCCAAAATAGACCCCTGAGGGACCCCACAGAAGAGAGGAGAAATTCCTGAATAAAACCAGAAATTAGTTTAGGGGGTCGGTAAATTAAAACACATAAAATAGGCAATTTAACCTTTAAAATACAGCTAAGACACTCAAAGGTAGAGAAGCAGCTAAGCGGGACTTGAGAACAGTTAAAATCAGAGGGTTCAACATGGGTGAGAGAGTCAATGGAGGAGACAGATCCAGCACCAGCTTGACCCGCACTGTCAGGGACAGGGTTATGGGATGCCTGGTTAGGGCACTGGGCAGGGTCTAGCTGGGGAAAGTGTCGATTTAGACTCAACGAGGTGAAGTTGATGAGATTGTGAATCAACCTGCTGGTGCCCATCCTGTTTAGGTGTAACCCATCACGTTTAAACAGGTCCTGTTCAGTCCAGAAATAGTCAAAGTTTCTAATGAAGCCTAGTCCAGTGGCAGTGGCAGTTAAGTTCTGCATCCATGTATGCAGGCTAAAAAGGCGACTGAAACACTCAGAGCTCTTGGTCAAAGCAGGAATTGGGTCAGACAAAACACAGCACTTCCCAAGGCTCTCAACTGTATTGACCAAAGACTCAAGTTCATAGTAGAGTTTTGTGGATTGTCTAGACATGACATCATTAGTTCCTGTGTGCAGAAATACATAGTGAATGGAGGGGTGGAGCGCAAGGAGGACAGGTGTCAACTCTGTAAAATCTGCTGTTTTACCACCGGAGAGACAGTAAGTAAAGGCGCCTGGGAGTTCAACATTTCTAATGATAGAGTCAACAATTGTTAGAATTTCAGGAGGTCTATCAATACAGCCTTTTTTATGGACTGATATTTTGGATGAGAAGGAAGACAGGATAGTGGCAGATGTATCAGCGTTTGCTACTGTAGGAAGGAATGTATATATCATATGGGCCTCACACGGACGGCACCATGATATAACGTTATAATGTAGGAGACACTACCTTGATAATATGATAATTAATCACTGTCAATCAATAACAGTTTTAGACGGGACACCACCTTCGTTGTTGATTTAATCTGAATAACCCGAAGGACGTTATTCAGAACCCAACCATACAAGTTTGGCTTGGACAGTTGGAATCAATTTAATCAGTCTGTTAACGGGACCCGAGGAGCAAAACATCGCGAGCCGCCGCCGCTGACACGGGGACCCGAGGAGGGACACCGCAAGTCGCCGCCGCTGACACCGGAACCCGAGGAGCCGAACATCGTGAGTCGCCGCCGCTGACACCGGGACCCGAGAAGGGACACCGCGAGTCGCCGCCGCGGACACCGAGGGCTACTGTGCTGGACGCCGGGGGCTGCTGGTCTACCATTCCCGGTCCACATCGGCTGAGCTAATGCCGGGAGCTATTACCGCTCCGCTTTTTTGTCATCCGACCTGCCTCTTAGCTGCCGTCATGGTGATTTTGTCCCTCGTTCTCTGCCTCGCCATGGCTTGGCACCGTGGTGGTCCTGTGGTCAGGAATTCAGACTCTTTTTGCCCGCTGCTGACCATCACAAGTGGTGCAACTTCCTTACTTGGACTTGAGCCAGCTGATTGGCTACTGCACGTAAATATTGCTCGATCCAATTTTCTCTCTTGTCTGGGCGGTTTGGATATTTGCTGTTTCCCCAATGCGTTCTCCTTATGGAACCACACAGGTGCCATACGAGGTAGGCCTAATACTACTATTAATCCCTGTAATGGCCCAATTGGTCTGAGCATTAAGCGGAAATGTTTAGTTTTTATGCTTCTTCTGCTATCTGGTATTCATCCAAATCCTGGTCCCCCAGTTACATGTAGCACGCCATCAGATTTTAAGAATACGTCTGGTCTGCATATCATACATGTAAATGCTCGCAGTCTGCTTTCTAACACGAAAATGGATATGCTGAAAATTTGGGTTGGGTCAACTGGTGCAGATGTAATTGTCATTTCTGAGACCTGGCTTTCTTAATCTGTTTTGGACAAAGATGTAGCAATTGAGGGTTTCAACATTTTTCGTTCTGATCGTCCTAAAAAGGCCAGTGGAGTGGCAATTTATGTCAGATCCAGTCTTGCTGCACAAGTCTTGCTTGCCAAATCTATTAGTAAACAGTTTGAAATCTTAGCTGTAACTATTGCTTTGTCTGGTGGTCAACACTTAACTATTGTTTGTTGCTATAGGCCCCCCTCTGCCACTGCAGAGACATTATCCTCTTTAATGCAGCTGTTATCTGAACTGAAATTCAAAGAAATTGTTCTGGTGGGTGATTTTAATTGGGACTGGTCTTCACCAGTGTCTGATCCTTTTAAGGCCCAGTGTTTGGCTCTTAACCTTACCCAAATCATTGAAAGCCCCAAATGCGTCTTAACCCCAAATGCCCAACCAAATATTCTCTTATTGATCTTTTAATGACCAACATGCCACATAAATATTCTGCTACAGCAGTTTTTGCCAATGATCTGAGTGACCACTGTGTGATTGGTGCTGTTAGGGACACTAAAATCCCTCGCACTAACCCTCGTATTGTTCTTAAAAGAAGCCTTAAGCACTTTGTTGACCAAGCTTTTCTTCATGATCTTTCTCATTTTAACTGGGATCGTATTTTACTAATTGATGATTTAAATCTTGCATGGGAATATTTTTATGACAGTTTTAGTTATTTTATGGACAAACATGCTCCTCTTCGTCGGTTCAGGGTGAAGGGACGAGAGAGCCCCTGGTTCACTGCTGAACTGACGGATCTCTTACACAAGAGAAATCAGCTCTGGGCCAATGCAAGGAAGTCGGGGCTTGAGGCTGACTGGTTACTTTTTCGGCAAGCACGTAACAGCTGCACTAGTGCTATTAGGGAAGCTAAATGACAGTACTATTTATCACAGACCACAGACAACTTAAACGACCCTAGGAAATTTTGGCATACCATAAAATCTCTTTCAGCCAATACTTGCTCTTCAGAGCTGCCTCCCAATATTGTTGTTGACTCCACCTCTATATCAGACAAATCTGAGATGCTAAACTGTTTTAATAAACATTTTATAGCCTCCAGCTCCTTGTTTGATTCCTCTTGTGATGGTAACTCACCCACTCTGTCCCTCTTCAGCCCAGCCACGGGTAGCCAAAATTTCTCTTTCTCTTTCACCCCGTTCTCTGTTAAAGAGGTTCTTACGGCCTTAAAAGACCTAGACCCTCGAAAAACAGCAGGTCATGATAACCTTCCCCCTTACTTTTTACGTTTGGCTGCGCACATTATAGCTCAGCTGGTATCTCACATTTGTAATCTTTCTATCCAGAGCAACGTTATTCCTGATGTTTGGAAAACCGCCTACGTGCTCCCTCTCCTGAAAGGGGCTGACCGCACTTTATTGAATAATTATAGACCTATTTCCAAGCTCTCTATTTTAGCAAAAGTTCTTGAAAGGCTGGTGAATGACCAGGTCAATGATTACCTGAGCCTGAACAATATGTTATCTCCTTTTCAATCTGGCTTTAGGAAGCAGCACAGTACTGCAACTGCTGCCTTTAAGGTGATAAATGATATGTTGGAAGCCACGGATGCCAAGAAATACTGTGCTGCTCTTTTATCGATCTTTCAAAGGCATTTGACACAGTCGATTACAGTATTTTACGTCAGCAACTGTCCACCATTGGAATGTCAGACCATGCAGTTGGCTGGTTTTCTAACTACCTTTCCAACTGTAAGCAGTGTGTGCAGTCCGATGGTCTTTGCTCCGGGTTCCTTAACACTGTAAACGGTGTGCCGCAAGGTTCTGTCTTAGGTCCCACTCTCTTTACCATCTATGTGAATGTGGTGGGCCAAAATATTAATCCATCTGTACATCTTTATGCTAATGACACTGTTGTCTATTGTTGTGCACCATCTGTTGCCCAGGTGTTCACAGATCTGCAGTCTGCATTTGACACTTTTCAGGCGCAATTGTCTCAACTCAGGCTAGTTCTAAATGCAGGTAAAACTAAGTTTATGTTCTTTTCAAATAAAAATAAGGTGCTTGCTGTTCTACCCTGTATTATGTCTGCTCAGGGTACCCCCATTGAGTCTGTGGCCACTTACAAATATCTAGGCATCACAGTGGATGATAGCCTCTCTTTTAAATGTCATGTTGACCAGGTACTGAAGAAATTGAAGTTAAAGCTGGGGATTTTCTTCAGAAATAGAGCCTGTTTCTCTTTTAAAGCCAGAAAACGTATTGTTGCGGCTACTTACTTGCCACTCCTGGTTCATGGTGATGTTGTATATATGAATGCCTCTGCTCACTCCCCGCAACTGCTGGATGCCGCGTATCACGGGGCCTTGAGATTCATAACTGGTTGTAAACCCCTCACACATCACTGTACATTGTACTCTCTCACAAACTGGTCTTCACTTTCCATGCGCTGAACCACTCACTGGCATCTGTTTATTTATCGCATAAACGATCGCAGCCTCCGGTCCCTGGATTTCATCTTGTTTGCCATCCCGTCAGTTCGTACTGAACTTGGCAAAAAGGCGTTCTCCTACGCTGCGCCTGCAACCTGGAACTTGCTCCAGCAGAGGCTGAAGCTGTCCAGCTTTATTCCTTTAGGGGACTTCAAATTGCTTGTAGTAAGGCTGATGAAACAGTCTGTGGGGGTCTGCACATGTACATAAACCAGTTCTATTATTCTATTCTTCTTTGCACTTTGTAGTTTGCACTATACTACTGTAATTTTTGTGTTTTGTGTCTCCTGTATGTTCAGTTAGTCCGTAACTTTGTGTTTTTGCTGCTGCCTACCTGGAACAGGTCTCTCTTGTAAATGAGACCCTGGGTCTCAATGAGATCCTGTATAAATAAAGGTTAATAAAAAAAATTAAAAAAATAAACTTTCAAATTTATATTTGATCTCCTATTCTGAAGCAGTGAATTCTTTGCACGTATCCATCAGTTCCTCACATTAAAATTAAGTTCCAGACAAAGACAAACGATTTTATATGTTTATTGACTAAATAATTAGGGGTAACATAAATGAACTGACAATTTTAGACAAACAACAGATAACAGAAAAGGTAAAGGCTGTAATAAGCGAAGTAATAAAGTTATGTGACTGTCGGCAGATGGTAAAGTTAAAGGGTCGGGTTTTATATCTATTAAATATTACGGGAGTAATTTTTAATACTAATGAGACCCTAATCTCAATTCTCTTAAGTTCACAAGATAGAAGACAGAACTTAGACCGAAGTCATAACCTAAACAGAAGTCAGAACTTTAGACACCACTCATTCTCACGTGTGTAGATCCAGCTGTATGAAGACGTTCAGCCTGTTTTGTCCGGGAGTCAGGAGGCACTGAAGCTTGGTTTCCTTGAGAGTTCTGGGTTGGACTACGGCACGGCGCGTCGGTTCGATAACCAGAAGCAAGGCCGGTACTCTGTTGAGGAGCTCTTGGTCCGAAGGCCCAGCGGGGTTTCCGCCTTGGGAGCGCTGGGGGCAGAGTCGGTCTCGGCTGGGAGTACACAAAGTCTCTTTTGTTGGAGAGTCCTTGCCAGGCTTCTGAAGCAGACGATGACTGCAACGTTCTTCATCAGATGATCACAGTCTTGAAAAAGACTTTTTCCTTGTTGTTTCAAGTGGCGGGTCTTAAGCTCTGATTCTGAAACTAATTCAACTTCTTCTGGATCAGGTGGTGATACTTTACCGGTATATTAAAATCAAAAATCAAAAAGAAAAGAATTTCGTTCTATTAAAAACTTAGATAAAGCAAAGCACTTAAGTAGTTATTCAATTCGCTTTTCTTAGAGCTTGTTGCAAAAATAAAAGTAAAGATTACTTTAAAATTAAAAATAAAAGAAGAGAAGACAAGAGAAGAGAAGAGGACAGACAGGAGAGAGAGAAGCAGAGAGGGGAGAAGTGTAGTGACAGAAAGAAGTGACCTAAGTCGTGACCGAAGTGAAGGACCAAAGTCAGGAAGATGAGCAGAATTGGAGAGAGCAAGACCAAAGTAAAGTGCAGAGCATCTTCTCTGCTTTTATGAGCTGCAGCAGGCCGACTGTAAACAGGGGGAGGGCTGGCTGACAATCATTCCTTCTGTGTTCTGAGTTTAGACCCACAACACTTTAATTTAACTAAACTATTGTTTTAATGTTTCAAAATCATGTTTAACCTTCCCAAAAACCTTACCATCTTAAAAGTTGAATTTTTGTTTTCGTGAAAAGATGTAACATGATCACGATCACGATCACTTATCATTCAAAAAGAATTAAAACATGATTAAGGCATAAAACAAAGTATACAACATAAAAAAATAACGTATACAATACACAGTAGGACCAAGGACTTATACATATTCCTTGTAGTTCTATCTTAACAAACATATCAGACATTTAACAGGTAAATAACACAAGTATTACACAAAGAAGAATAAGGATCTGTAAGTCACCAAGTGGAGGGGCTTGTTTCTCCCAGACCTCAAACTCATTAAGCAATAAACTTCATTTGGGCTTACCAATAACATGGGAAAGATCTATTGTATGACCTTCTTAGGCTATTTGGGAACCTGCTAACATTAAGAATGAGATTGTAGTTTAATAGTTATTCAGAACGTATTGGAATTTGGATAAGTGTAGGAACAGAGTGGTGTTGGGATGTCATAGACAGGGTCGTAAAACAGTTTGGCCCGTGAGGGGGGGGGACTGGGTCATCTTTACCCTAACCAACATCTACCCCCACTTTCTGTCATCTGATGTGGAGAGAGAGGACTCTATTGTGCTTAGTCATTGTAACTTAATAAAATAAGTTCTCTCGTGATATGCTTATAGCAAGAAAGCAACACATCGTCCCACTCTGTAGAAAAAGAAGACTTGTGCTTGACCTGTTTGTCCTGAGGAAAAAGGAGTTCATCTTCTTTGGAGGGGGGGGAGAGGAAGCGAATAGCCAGTCAAACAGATAGGCTTTGTTTAGGTTAATCTTGTCTTGTGGTTGAGAGGTGAGAGGTCAGAAGACGGGTATAGGAAGCAGAGACTTCTGATGGAGACATGAGGGCATGTGATCCTACACTACCTTCGAGGCACCTGTGCTGATGACGTCATCTCTGGCCTCTGGATTGACCGGTCCATCTGGACGATCGCAGCGGGTCCAGCTACGCAGTTAGATGAGTAGAGCTGGAGTGCTAAGGAGGAGAAGAGCATCTGAGACGTTTTCTTTCCGAAATCAATGGACCATGACTTGATGCCCCGGAGTGAGCTATGAGCATGTGGCCGAGCAGAGCTACAGGGAGCACCCTGCTGCAGCGCGTCAACCTGGGAAAGGAGAAGGGCCTGCCGCTGGAGGACATCATCCAGGAGGCTCTCGATTGAGTGCAGTTCGGATCTCAGGATGGACAGCTCAGACTCCGCTGGGGTAAGTGGAGGCATGCCGCATGGACCCAAAGTTTTGCCCGGTGAGGTCACAGCATTTTCGGTAACTGGGTGACGTTAGCTGACAGCAATTTTCCCACACTGTCATACGTGGAAGATTGGCGAAAAACAGGAGTCAAACCTCTTGTTAAGGTACCCGACTCCAACTTCAGGCATGAAAACGGGTCAGGGGTGAAAAAGGTTAGAAGGATAGGACCCCTCTTGGTGCATTTTGAGAGAAAAAACAAGCAGAATTACAAGACAGTATGAATGTATGATAAAGTATCTATACATGGTCACATTATGCTATATAAGAAATGAGACTGACAACTTCTCTCATGACATGCGCAACAGCTCAACTTTAATAGCGCAATCTGCCGCAAAGAGTGTGTTTTGACAAGACCAACATGGGTTTTGAAAAAGTTGCTGTCTGTTTGGAAGAAAGCTGCTGGCAACACGTGTTGATGATATGACCTGCACCTTCTTCTTGTGCACTTCTGTTTGACAGTGTGCCTGCAGTGCATGGCTGCCCTTGTTTGCATAGTTAATAGCCGTTTTTATACTGGGCAGCTAGCCGCCGATTCGGCTGTCCTTTTTGCGGCTAGTCCGTGGATTTAGACAGAAAACGGTAAATTGGAGGTCTGTTCTGGTCCGCCAATTTACCGCCTCGGAGGGTACACCTTGGAGGCTATCTAAATCTGAGACGTCGATGTCCCGGCCACTGCGCGAGCTGGGCGGAGGTGTCGATGACCTGCACTGTTGCGCGACCCATAGCCGGGGGAATTTTAAAACCCAGAAGCAGCTGATCACAGCAGTCAGTCCATCACTTCATCTGCGGACGTCAAGATGAGCAACTGGACAGCCACTGAGATCCAGGAGATGCTCCCGTCTCCGGCTAGAGTCCGACAGAGTCTCTCTTAAGGCACTCTAGTAGTGGCAAGCTAGGAACGGTCGCTACTTTAAAATTAAAAGCCCCCTGCCAAGAGCCCAGTTCTAAACTCTAATGGGGTGCAATGTAAAGCTCTTATTTTGAAGACAAATTTGTTGTCTTTCTGACAGAGAATGCAACGTACTTTATATTGTGTTCAGCCTCCAGTCAGTCCCCTCACCTCAGCATCATCGACACGTCTTGAAAATGAGTTGTAGAGATTTTAGAAAAGTTGTTTTAATCGAATTCAAGGCTCCATTCAGGCGCGCACATGTTCGCAGTTCACTGATAATCTCTGGTATACCTCCATGCCCCGTCCATACCCCCCCCACAATATTTTCTCATCGGAACTACACGATTCACGTAGGTCACCTATTTTCGTTTCAAAACGGCGAATTTCGACGAAAGGTGAGTGATTTTCATGCCTGCAACTTGGCTAATGCAGCCCTGATGAAAAATGCAAAGTCTGCTGATCAATACCCTTGTCATTGGCTCCAGCCGAAATCTCCAGTGCCTGTCTGCTTCGCTCCGCTCCAGAACCAGAAGTGTAGTCAGAACCAGAATGACATGCAAACAGCCAATCATTTAAGCAGACAAATGCTACATATGCTTCTTCTTCAAACAGGCTGTTAAATCCCTAGGTGCTTCGAGTGAATGCAAACAGCCAATCATTGCCACCTAATTCGGTTGCACCAGAGCCATGTGACTGACAACAATCACAGCATGGAGTGACCATTAATATGGATCCCACTGCCATGCAGACGGGGTATAAAATTAGATTTTTGACCTACCTGCCAATGGCAGGTAGGGTTTGAAATTTTACCTGCCAAAATGTGTTTTGACCGGCCACTGAAGTGTTCACAATCACAACCTTAACTAACAGATTTCCTGTAGTAAACACTGAACAGCATAAAGATAATTGTTAATTGCCCACTGATGTTTTTAGTAGGGAACTATCTAAACTACTACTTCTTCTACTTCTTGCTCTACTACTCATAGGTGTGATTGGCAAAGGACAAAAAAGCAGAAATATATATATATATATATATATATATATATATATATATATATATATATATATATATATATATATTCAGAGTTTCAGAATCAGAATCTAAGACATGAGACAAAATAGTGTGGAGGTTGACATTGCTGCTTGAAAATATGTTAACCTCTTGAGCATTAGATAACTTTTTTACCCTTATTGTCTTCATTATTATATATTTTTTATGGAAACAGAATCTGTTTCAGAAGTCAGTGGGTCACATGACATGGGTATTGAGAAAAAAAACAATTTCTGCATATTAATATTCATATAAAATAGAGGAAGCACTAAAATGCAATAAAAAGAGCTGTGTCTCATTCGTCCAGTTTACTCATACAATCTGCTGCTGGTTTGGAGTCACTGGGCCACATGACATTGAAGATATTGAAAAAACTGCAATTATTTTGTATTCATATATGTATGCCAAAGTAATTTAATGACGGTCCCTAAATCAGTTTCCAGCGATTCAGCGCGAGGCTCTGTGAGGTGAGCTAACCGTCCTCCTGCTGCTAACACTGGGAGAACCTCAGTAATATCCAACCTGAAACTAACTTCAACCCGGTTCGATGAGTCACCTGTTGCAGCCTTTGAATGGGATGACGAGGATTTCAGTCACTCAACTTAAATGGTGACTTGTAGAAATGATACAAATAGCAGTAATGACAATAATAATCGATTTCAAGATCATTTAGGGTGTAGTGCTTTCACTGTGTGCAACTTAAATTCGCCATTCACCCGTGATATTAAACCCACAAAAATCATGTCTTTTTTTTTTTTTTTTTTTCTATTTTTTGCTGCGGCTGCGCTGAAAATCCAGCAGCAGAATGCATGTAGGGGAAACACTGACACATCAGATAACCTTCCGCAACGATTGAAGGCTCTTTGGTGGAGCTCTGCTTTCAATGAAGTTCCGTCGTAACAAATGAATCGACTTGCAGAGTGACATGAAGACATGAGTCAGAGGATCAAAAAACGTTGACAGTGGTGGCCGCTCGTCATTGGGCAACTTGATACATTTTCAAATGTTGAATGACGGTGGACAGTGAGGGACAAATTTGAAACACAATCAGTAGATCTGCTGTAGCTGTAAACTGTGTCTGTTTTACTGTTTGGCGTTTATGTTGAAAGATATATAGCAAAGTCGGCAAATTTCAGCAGCCTGCCAATGGCGTGTGACCTATTAATTTTACTCGCCAAAACATATTTTTATACGCATTTGGCGAGTGAGGGGTGCCAATTTTAAACCCTGCATGCAGATAAGCCCCACTCTGCCTGTAAAACTGTTAGAACACACAGTAGCTCTGGAAATGTCTGCTACTTTGCAGTTTAAAATGGTGGTTTATAAGCTGTAGCTTCGCTGGTTGACACACTGACGTCTTCGGCCCCTGGCTGGGTCATCTGCCACTCCCCACAATGTCACTGATTCTCCAGAGCCGTTCTTGGATTCAGGAGTGTCTCTGGGTTTGTGAGGTGTGGACAAGGAGCTACCGCCGGGCTTCCTACAAGCCCAGAGACGCTGCAGCTGCAAGAGTAAAAGTGGTTTGGGTAAGTATCGAGGCGATTACGACTCACAATCCACTGTATCAGCTCTGCCACTGGTCGCTTGTTAAACTGTTAGAATAAAAAATGACAGGTCAGCTCGCCAGTATGGCAGTATTTTAATTTAATTGCGTATTTTTATTTGTTTGTCTCTCTTTTCATATGATATGCTTACCACTGTGTTACCAAGGTGACGCCGCAGCGGTAATGGGAGGCTGCACTTGGTAACTGAAATAGGCTAGGTGGCAGCACATTGCTGATTATCGTGATCTACTTTATACCCCATTTGACGCTGTATTTTGGCTGGTTGACTTCACAGCAAGCAGATGTATGTAATTTAACGCTATGTTAATCAGACTGTTTCTGCTGATGTCTAAAGGCAGGAACACACCGGCCCAACCGCTGGACGTCCGAAGCGTTTGGGGAGACTCGGTCGAGGTCGGGAACAAATGTGTTTGGTGTGTTCAGCTGCGTCGGAAGCTTTTGGAGCTGCACGGATGTTGTGTGCTCCGATTCAGAATGCGAAGTCTGAGGAGGTGGGCCGCCGGACGTCTGAGCCATTGGATTCTCTGATTGGTTGTGTGCCAGCTGAATGGCCGTTCTGATTGGTGGTGTGCTAGCGAATCAGCGCGGTGTGTGGGAGGGCGGAAGACTGTGTGCGCTTTGTTTTTCTATGCACTCTGTTCCGTCGTTCCCCGTTTTCATGTTTTGCAGTACTGGCACGAGACTAGTTGTTATGTCCCTTCAGGACGAATTAATTTGTGTTTTTTGGTAATGCCTCACTGCATGTTTAGTATGCAGCTGTTTTTATCTGAAATAGTTAAGTTTTGATCGAAAGTAAAGAGAGTTGCGTGCATAAGCCTCTCGTTTACAACTCACAACACAAGCACCACCCGCTTATTGCATCTCGCGCAAGTGCAGAACGTACACGCTACTGTGCAGTTAGCAGCATGTCAAAGCGGTGTGTTCAATGCAACTTTTCTGCCGAACGTGTCAGACAAGAGGCAACAGAGTGGTCGGACAGTGGTCAGATAAGGCAGTTGGACGTCTGGGCAGTGTGTGGGGGCCTTAACTTTAACAGCTCTTCTGTGAACTAATTTAATTATCTAAATATGTGTAACTACATACTTTTCAGTCGGCGTTGCGATACCCACTTCTAAATCCCCTCTGATGCACATCTTTGTCACACTGTTTGAGGGAATAGGTAACTACATACTTGTAGATGCAACTGACGCTAATGCTAATGTAGCCCCTCAGGGATTTAAGCTGTTTTCTTTCTCATTTTAACAATCTAGCCCGTGACTAATAATTAGTTGTGGTTGTAGGGACTATGGCTGTTCATAGCTGTTGTTGATTTTGTTCAAATACGCCAAATTATGATTTTACGGGCTATTGTTCTTCAGATGATGGGTTAAACTACTGTTGCTATGGCAACAAGTGGCAACTGCTGTTAGCACATATCGGCTAAACATCATGTAAAGTGAAAACTGTATAGTCCAGATTCAGGCTACATTGTAAATACAGATAAGATCCCTTATATTCAGAGCAGTATGCAAGGCTCTTGCTCTCTGTGTGACAATGCACCTCGTGGTGCTTGAGGACCTGTCAGATGATGGACCACTAAGTGAACAAAGAAGCCAACTGTAATACTAATCAGAAATTAAGTCACAGTAGCCCTCGGTTGGTAACGCGGATAGTAGCGCGTTACATGACAGATCTGTATTCATTTATTACTTAAATATTGTTAGTAATGTGTTATATTACTCTGTTACCGCTTAAATAAATATATTACGGTAACGCGTTTTGTAACATGTTGCTAACATTAATTGGCATCAGGGTTAGGGTGAAAAAAGTTTACCGTTTGTGGTAAGAAAATAATCAGTGAGTGAGCCTGGCTTTTAGTCTAATGTTGGCTGGGATAATGTTTTTGCTAATGTCAGTGTGCTAGCTTTAGAGCTTGTGAGTGAAACAGACAATTAATTTTATAACTTGTCCGAGACAAATAAGCAGTTTGGTTGGAGGAATGAATTGCTATATCATATAAGGTCCAGTTGTTCCAGTGACTTGTAATTCAAGGTTTGTTTCTAAGATGACACAGCAGTATGATTTCTTAGCTCGAAGGCCAGGTGTATTAATCAATCAACAGCCTGGTCAACCTGCCTGACATGTTTGGGAAAAAAATGGAGCTGCTGATTATGCGGAAATGGCAATCTTATTAGTCTAACTAAATGAGATTAAAGAAAGAAAACATTTTGACCAAAAGTTTACTTAGATATATGACTTCTTGTTGACTGCAACATGTGGAGTTTTGGGCAACTAAAACTTTGAAGGATTAAAAATACAAAAAATGTGACTCAATCTAATAAGCATTTTTGTCTAAAAATGAAAGGCCTTTGCACACCAAGTCAGTTTTTTTTGGTTTTTTATTAGTCATCTGAAGAAAAAAACCTTGCACTCTGAGTCCGATGTGTTAATTTTTCTATGTTCAATTCAAAATATGAGACAAGATAGAGTAGTCAAGCTGTAAGTCTTCAAAAATCTATTAAAGCAATGGATGATTTATAAATATATCTGTTAGCGCTTAACTTGTTTGCAATGTCATTCTACTGTTTGTGCACTGTAAATATGTCACTGTTGTTTTCAATGTTCTTGACAACTGTCCATCTATTGCAAGTCTTTAAACTGCATGTCATGTGTTTGTTTGTTGTGTGACCTGTTATGGCTTTTTTCCTGTTGTGGTATGCATGTGTTCTTTTTTTTCTCCTTTTGCTTTGGTAATGTTTTCTTGGCAGGTTGCTAACAGTTTGGTGGCTGTAGCTTCATATTTTATTGTCATCATCATCCTCATCATCTGTCAAATGTAAATCAATTTCTTTTCGACCTGGTTAAGGTCGGGTGAGGTCGTCAAGTTTTCATTCAAAGTTCATACAATGAGTTCAAACAATGAGTCAGACACGTCCTACACCACATTTATTACCTCAGTCTATAACTGACAAATGTCATACACATGTCATAAAAATATTCCCACTCATACAGGAATTTCATTCACATCAACACAAAGAAATTTGCAGAATAACCTAAATCATCACATAGTAACAGAAATTAATATTTTATCATGCTGACGGAGTAACTCAGTTTACAATGTCAAATATTCAGTGTTCTATAGCTCATAAATACAATTACTTAACATCAGTTATTGAAAGCCAAGTACTGCAAACAATGGTATTCTTTTAGCATTTAATTATTGCAATAAGGCAAAATTATGTTTTTAAAGTTGCCGTGGGCATAGCAAATATCCACATTCCTCAGTTTTTAATTCCCCATTACCAGCACAGTGACAGTGTGTCCTCTATGTATCAAACACGCTTAAAGAGAACAGCTTAAGAAGACCAATATACGTCTAACTTGGTAAAGTCATCGAGTGTCTGTAGCCCTTCAAATGTTCTTAAAAACAGTAACACTGCATATCAGGACAGAGCTACTTAATTTAAATTAAAAGTAATCTCATTTGGGTGTCAGAGCAGGACAAAAACAATTAAATCTCCATAAACAAATCCAAATTATTTTTTAATTTCCAAAACATTATGCTCAACTGACTGTTTAATATAGCAATTCTGTCAAATTAAGACCCACAATTACGTCCATCTTGAATAGTCAATGACTATTTTAATATGTCTTGAATGCTCCTGACCACTTTGTATTCACATATTTGAAAAGAAATGCAGCTCTATATTGGTGACATCACTGAATATCCCCATTTATATTCATTTATATTTATATTTATATCCCCAATCTCTTCTTGTAAGCTTCACTAAAAAACTTCACCAGTACCACATTGGTTCTAAAGATCATCGATCCATTTGACTGACTTTGTTGAGGAAGCTGGTTTGCTTGCTAACCACAGCATTTCAGATGGCCATCAGTGTGTTGTCATTAAGACATGCAAGTAATCACAGATTTTAACCTTTATGGGGTCAAAGGACATTTTATTTAACACTGCATATATTTGGTTGAAAAAAGTGAAAGTCTTTTACATATTAAGGTGGCAAATACACAGCTGAATTAGTTATTAATTTCAAGAATGCCTGAAATTAAGACAATAAAATGTAAAAGTAGCTGAAACAAAAGCTGGTCAATTATAACATCTAATTACAACAAAATCCAGTCAAAATCACCAAATCCATGCTTAATAAAATATTAGCACAGCATTGTGATTTGGCACCCCCATGTATAAATCCCAGGTCTTCAACAATTTGTCAGATGTAATGCAGGTGCTAACTACAAGCAAAACCCATAACATCATAACAATCATATATCTTTTTTTTTTTAAATATTTTTTTTTTTTGGCCTTTTTTTATGGCTTTTATTGATAGGTAAGCTGAAGATATGACAGGAAAGCGGGGAAGAGAGAGGGGGAGTGACACGCAGCAAAGGGACCCAGGCCGGGAATCGAACCCAGGTCCGCTGCAGAGCCTCAGCACATGGGGCGCGCGCTCTACCCACCGAACCACACGGCGCCCCGCAATCATATATCTTGAAAACTTGTTATTACAAGTAACTGTATCATCATAATGATTTTGAAGCTGTTATTTTCTGTTAAAAATATAACCCTAACCCTAACATCATATAATGTTGCTTTAATGCTCCCGCTGTAACTTTTGCCAACTCTGCTTTTGATAGTTAGCTTTCTAAAGATGTATGATTCTATCAAAGCTCCAACTGTAACATATAAAAAAAGCACGTATGTATGTATGTGATGGGAGGAGTAGTAAAAAATGCTCTCGCTAGAGAAAAAGAGAATTCTAGTTTGTAAACACCAAGGGCTCTATTTAAACGATCTATAGCGCTTGGTCTAAAGCACCTGGCGTAAAGGCGTTTAGCACATGTCCAAGTCAATTTCCTTGTTGAACGGTAGATAATATGGGCAAAAGTTAAGGTGCATGGTGCAATGGGGTTATATACAGACTCAATATTAGTCACTGGATTTGTTTCAGGTAGAACATAAATTAAACCAATCATACCCCATTCCCTTTAAGAGCCAGGTGTGCCAGGACCTGGAGCATTTAAACAGTGGCACCTGTCTTCGCTGAGGGACAGGGTTGTAGTCCTCAGCTGCTGGGCCCTCTGCCGTCATCTCACAATCATCAAGAACTCCATTTGAATGCATGCAAGAAAATACACTGTTATTTAACTGAGGAGGAGCACTGCCCTGTGTGTGTGCGTGGATCTCAGTCTGTGGACCAGGCAGGACGAGTCATAAAAATGATCATTCTGATTAACAGTATGTGGGAAGCATGCAGATGAAATACATCTTTAATGAGGAAAATATTAATGACATTACCTTCAGCAATCCTCCAGCAGCAGAAACTATACAGTATTATGTATCTCTACATTAACAGAACATTTGCGCACGAGTAACAGCTGATAATCTTCCTTGTTTAAAACACCGACTCACCGACAGGATCGGTTAGTATTTCATGAAAGTAATGTTCTCTGTTCTTCTACACATCGAAAGGTCACAAACAGTCTAGATTCATACAGTAAAATAGTTGGCGTGAAGCAGCTTTCCTGGTAAATCCTGAGATCCTGCCTAAACATATTTATTTCAGAAGATAAAAGTTTAATTCTGTTTCCTCTGGAGAGTTTCCTCTTCAGCTTTTAGTTTGGCTTTTTAAATATGCCATTACATTTGATATTGTACATTACTGTGGAATGGATACATTTAAAATAACAGCCTCTCTTGTCATAAAATCACGCACAGGGGTGCACAGGTGGTTGCAGGTATATTTGCTATTTACACAATGGGGGCAATGGATGTGAAAATGAGAACTGTGCTGGCCTGAAACCAGCTATTTCCACCGCACTGTGTGCCGCTTTGTGCCAGGTGTAAAGAGCCCATTACTTTGGCTGTTTGTGAAACATTGCACAATGCATACTAAAGATGGTACCATCCAGATATGAAAACCTTTTGCAAACTGCAAACTTTCTTTACACAATGCTGACTGAGAAGAGAACTCTAAAGTTGGGAGTCACAATGAAAGAACCATTTGTCTGTCACACTAGCTAGTTTTCTACTGGTTAGCTCAATGGCTACAATTACTCACCATCTTCCCCACTAAAGGTTATTTTGTTTATTTCTTTCCAAGCTTAAACTAGTGTAAAAACAAAACCAAGCATGAAAATAGGCCAAATCAAAAGTTTTTCTGCAATTTTGAATAAATGCAAATGAAGGATATTTATCCAGGGTTTTGTTAATTTATGGGTATTTTGTTCTATTTCATGAAATCCACATTGGTTGATAAAAATGGTATTTCCATGTTTTCATAAATGAGATTTTTATTTTTTGACAGAATTTAGAAGTTGCATTTTGAGCTATTAATCTGGCTTGGCAGCAAATAAACAGATGTCTTATTGATAGATTCATAGATCAGATTATCCCTACTTTACGTCATGCTCATAAGACATCAGTGAATTTAAATAGCCTGCTGCTCAACATGCTTTGCTTCTGTGAAGAGTTTCAGTGTCAACTTATTGCAAAGACACAGTCACGTTTTATGTAGATTTTTCCTAAATGGGGGAGGAGAAGAGGGCATCAAACAAGGAGTAGATGAGGAGGAGAGAGGCATTGGCACATTGTAACACTGCATTTTAACCACATGGGATGATCAGAAGATGTTGCATTCTGGTTTAAAGAACAACCTTTCAATTAAAACAATTAAACAAACAATTAAAGAGCAGTGAAAGCATGTTTATCATAAACATTAAAGTGCAAGTATACTCTCAAAATGTAGTAGTTTCACAAAAATGATCCTTAAATTGTGAAATACTCACATTTTATTCTTCTTTTATTCTTCTATTGTTTTGAGAATATTTTAAGCATGAAATGTATGTTTTATTTTTGTATTCTTCATTCAGTAAATGATCTTTAGTTTGTTAGTTATTACAAAATTGTATCCTGGTTTCCCCAGAAAATTGTAAAAATGCAACACCGTCTGTTGCTGGTTTCTATGGACTCTCCTGTAACAGCTTAATCTCCACGTTTAAATCATAGTAGTTCTCTGAGCTTTCATGTTATTTGTGTTGTGCTGTTTACCTGTGTGATGATAAAAAAAAAAATAGATTTAGAGCTTAAATTAGTATATTATATTATATATTTCTTCTTCTTGGTTTTTTCAACAAGCTAGCACACTGCAACCATGTTTTCCAAGGTTTTCTTTTAATGATATCCTCAACCGAAAATATGTATGTTGACGTCATGACAGTTTCATAATCTCTGCTTAAATTATGATGAATAAATGTTTGGATGGCGGAGACCTAAAATCCTACACATGATTTCCAACTACCATCACTATATACTTTGCCTTTTCTGTGACAAAACCTTAATTCATATCTAGCTGACCTTATTTATGAAATTTAATGAGTATGATTCTGTTTATGTGGCCACATATGCAACATTCGATGCAGACTGAGTTAACATTTTATTTGTAATAAGTTAGTGAAAATTATTGTGATATATATATATATATATATATATATATATATATATATATATATATATATATACATATACATACACACACACACACACACACACAAACACAATATTTTTTCAAAATACTGTCGTAGTTGCAACATCGTAGTTGAACACTAGAATGAAATGGCGACCTTTTTCAAATACATTTAAAGATTGTTTACTGACTCCAGTATGCAGAAACACTCAACTACATCATATTTTGAATAGTGAAAATAACATTTACACTGTATTAAAAAATTGCATGGTTTTGCTAAAATCTGCATGGGATAAGCACAAAGTGGGTGTGTCTGTAAAGGGGTTAGAACCCATTTTCACTCATATATCTTGAGGAGAGAAGTCCAGGCAACACTTTGAAAATGGTCATCCCAGTTGAGAAATCACACACATATGAACCCAGTTAAGACATTTTCAGGGCAAGCTGCCTTTGGATCAATGACTTTTTGACTAAATGCCCTTGCAGACTAACTGACAAGGCCCTCAGCTTTCCTCCACCTTTACACTTGGCAGGATTGCATATTTAGCCCCATCCTCTATCCCATCATCATTAAATCTGTGGATGACTTTGGTAGGACTTGTCTTGCGGAGGATGCAAGCCTTTCAAGAGGGATGACGTCCAAATACTTTCAATGCGGGGTTCAGACAACAATCTTTCCCTGAGCTCCTCATAAACTAAAGAACTAATAACAGACTTTTGGATAAACAGCAAAGATCCAAACCTACTATGTATGAACTGGGAAAGGAAAGTGTATAATGAGTAATCTCACATCAACTTCTTTACTTAGTGAAACGAAACTTAACGCATACACCAACGCATGGCCTTATGGGTAGTGTAGTCTACCGCTACACCTCCTTCTTTTAGCTAAGCAACGTAATTTTTTTTAAATTCAGAACAAGGCTGTAACCTTTTATCAGAACATTAGACTCATTTCAAATCTTTTCTTTTATCAAATCATTGTCAACTCTTTTTTGACATCAACTCATCAAATGCCAAACATTCTTTTGCTCTTTTTATCACAACCATTTCTCTGGAACTCTTCTCTTTACCAGTTCAGTAGAGTAAACTGCAACATCAACAATCTTTTACACTTTTACAATTTATTATTTTTTTTATTATAATTTTTTTTATTTTTATAAGTCAAGTCTCTCAGGAGCCTTGGACACTCTGCCTGACTTGGTGGTGGCTCCAAAAGAGTTCCCAGTGGGTCTCAGAACAGTCCCAGGAGCTTTCTCTGTGGTGATCCACACATTCTGTCCTGAGGTGAACTGTTGAACTGGTGAAGTGTTCTGGACTGTAGGCGAAGATTGTAGTGTGTTGCTTGCCTCTGCCTTCCTTCCTCATCCTTCCTGCGAAAAGCCTCTAAGTCAGGCCATTTTGGGGTGAGCTGACTTGAAGACTGAGGTAGGGAGGTGCGCAGGTTTCTTCCCATTAGTAACTGCGCAGGTGAGTATCCATGTTCTAATGGTGTGGCTCTGTATGCCAAAAGTGCTCTGGTTTGATCGGTGTCTTTTTTCCACAGACCCTTGACTGTCTGTACTGCACGTTCAGCCTCGCCATTAGCTTGTGGGTAGCGAGGGCTGCTCGTGACATGTGCGAAGCAGCTCTCTTTTGCAAATGTTCTGAATGTCTCTGAAGAGAACTGTGGCCCATTGTCGGATACAACTGTCTCAGGATATCCATGATGTGCAAAAGCCTCTTTCACATCACGAACAGTAGCCTCTGATGATGTGACCCTGAGCTCAGCCACCTCTATGTATCGCGAGAAGTAGTCGATGATGAGCAGGTATGTCTTGTTTGCCCACTCAAACAGGTCCATGCCGACCTTTTGCCAGGGCCTGTTGGGGACTTGGGAGTGTATGAGGGGCTCTCTGTGCTGTGTTCTGTATCTCTGACACATTCCACATCTGTCTATTGTCTCCCGAATTTGTGCAGAGATACCTGGCCACCATACTAATGCTTGAGCTCTGGCACGGCATTTGGAGATCCCTTGGTGACCTTCATGGAGTTTGTGCGTTATTTCCCCTCTGAGTATCTGAGGGATGACTATTCTCTCCCCTTTCATCAGAAGGTCTCCAGCGAGATACAGCTCTGCTCTGACTTGCCAGTAGGGTGCAATCCCTGAACTCAATCTGTGTCTCTGTGGCCATGCTGTTTGACTGTAGCTTGCCACCGTTTTGCACGTCTCATCAGTTTGTTGTGCCTGCTTAATTTCAGCCAGTCTTGTGTCCGTAGCAGGGAGTGAAGACACAACAGCATCCACAAACACCTGGACCTCTTTTTCAAGCTGTAGGTCGTCATCAGATAGAGTGTCATTCAGTGGAGCCCTGGACAATGTATCGGCAGTAATGAGGTTTTTTCCTGGCACGTGAACAATGTAATCATACCTGAGGAGTCTAAGTCGAAATCTTAAAACTCTGGGAGGGAGGTCATCTAAACCTCTAGTGCTCAACAGAGGGACCAAGGGCTTATGGTCAGTCTGAAGAGTGAAGTGCAGCCCTTGCAGGTAAGATTTTAGTCTTTCACAGGCCCACGTTACTGCCAGCGCCTCCTTTACGATTTGCGCGTAGCGCTTTTCTGTGTCTGTCAGTCCTCTTGAAATATATGTGACAGGTTGCCAGGAGTTATCCTCTTGCTTCTGTGTGAGAACAGCACCTATTCCATACGGTGATGCATCGGCAGCCACTTTTGTCTCTGCTGTATTTGAGTACTGAGTGAGCGCTTTTGGTGAGCTCAGTCCATTTTTTAGCTTTTCAAAAGCAGTTTGCTGCGGTTCTCCCCAGATCCACTCATTTTTCTCTCTCAGAAGGTCTTTTAGTGGCGTTGTGATGGTTGCCATCTGAGGTACAAACTTTGACAGGTAGTTTGCCATGCCCATAAGACGCCGCACGTCCTCCACACTTGTAGGCTCAGGCATCTGTAGGATAGCCTTCACTTTGTATGGATCTGGCTCAATTCCTTTTGAAGACACCTTGTGTCCAACGAACGTGATGTGCTCCTGTGTGAACTCACACTTCTCATTAAGTGTAAGTCCCTCTTCCTGCATCTTCTGCAGTACACGGTGCAGTCTTTGATCATGTTCCTGTCTGTTTCGCCCATACACTAACACATCATCCGCATGGCATAATACGCCGTCGAAACTCTCAAGCGACATCCTTCTTTGGAAATGTTCTGGAGCGGATGCAATTCCAAACGGGAGTCTGTTGAAGAAATATCTCCCGAATGGAGTGATGAAGGTTGTTAGGGGTCGTGATTCTGGAGTTAAAGGAATTTGCCAAAATCCTGATCGTGCGTCTAACTTTGTGAAAACTTTGGCATCTGACATCATTGCCAGTGTTTGGTCAACGGCAGGCAAAATGTGGCGCTCTCTCTTTACGGCTGCATTCAATGGTGTGAGATCCACACAGATTCTCAGTTTGTTTTTCATCGGTTTTGGCACAACTACCATCCCAGAACACCAGGCTGTCGGCTCAGTCACTTTTGATATGACACCCATATTTTCCATTCTCTCTAGTTCTTCACGCACCTTGTCTCTGAGAGGTAGAGGTACTCTTCGAGGTGTTGACAGTGCATAGGGTATCGCCCCTTGTTCCAGCTCTATGTGGTATGGTTCTTTTAGCTTGCCCAGCCCTTGAAACACTGATGGGTAAAGTGCCTTAAAGTCTGTATCTGTCTGCGTCACCTCATTGACTCTGTGCACTAGCCCCATGGCCTCTATAGCTGGCAGGCCCAAAAGTGGTTGTGTCAGTCCTTCCACAACATACACATGTTGATCTGTGGATAGGCCCTTTGCACACATTTTGCCCTGGAAACAGCCTTTTACGTCCAGTAGGTTCTGTCCTGGACCAACTAGTCTGTGGTTTGTCTAGCTTACCATCTCGCTCTGGGTTGAATACTGTCTCTGGTATTGAAGTCACATCCGCGCCTGTGTCTATTTTGAAATTGATGGCGTCTCCATTCAGAGTGACTTTTTCAATCCATGGCTTGGTGGTTTGTGTGGACACTTCACCTAGGAATGCATAGTCCTGAGGATCACTGTCCGACAGCACTTCTGTGACTGTGTGTACTGCTTTACCGCTGCGACAGGCCACTGCAAAGTGTCCTTTTTTGTGACACCTTCGACATTCCACGTATTTGGCAGGACAATCCTTCCATGCATGTTTTTGTCCTTTTCCACATCGGCCGCATTCTTTTTCACTTGGTGCAACAAACTTTTGGTCATTGTTTCTCTGTTTCCCCGTATATTGGAACTTTTTTCCTCTTTTCATTGTTTTTATGGCGTCCACATTTGTTTTGGAGTCAACTTCTGGAGCACAGTGGAGTATCGTCTGTTGTTTCTTAACAGTTTCACTCTGTCTCACTCTTAATATTGCCTTTGCAAGGGTCAATTCAGAGTCCATTTGCAGCTTTTCGGATAGTTTTCTGTCCTTTATCCCTACTACAATTCGATCTCTTATGAGTACATCCTTTAGCAAGCCAAAGCTACAATGCTCTGCTAATTTGTGCACTTCAGTAATGAAGGCGTCTGCACTCTCCCATTCTTGCTGGCGTCTCATGTTGAACTGTGCTCTTTCAAAAATCACATTGTGCTTGCCTATAAAGTGTTGCTCCATTGCAGCTTTAACTTCATGGTATTTCTTTTTATCTTCTGCTGACATCGGCAAGTCACTCAAGATATCATCAGCTGCATCCCCCATTGCATATAGGAGTGCATTTACCTGATACTCTTCGTCTTGGTCTTTTAATCCGGATGCAACATGAAACCTTTCAAATGTTCGGACCCATCTCTGCCAGTCAGACGGATTTGAAAAGTCGAACGGTTCGGGCTGTGTTATTTGTACTGAAACTGCCATGACGTATTCCTTATCCCGTTGTTTTACGTTCCGTTGCAAACTTTCTCATTCCTTGCGTGTGGTGATTCCCTCTCACCGGTTCGCGCAGCTTCACTGGCTCTCTCCCCGCCTTTGTGAGCATGCAGCGTTCACCGCTGTCCTCTGCAGGTAATCTCTGTCGCCGTGTCCACATGCGACTAAAGTCATAAGCAAGGTATATCGCGGAGATTTGCGTTCTTTGCCACGCTCTGACACCATGTATAATGAAGAGATTGGACGCCGAAGTAATCTCGCGTCAACTTCTTTACTTAGTGAAACAAAACTTAACGCATACACCAACGCATGGCCTTATGGGTAGTGTAGTCTACCGCTACAGAAAGGGTGTCTGCTTTAGGTTTCTGCTTATGCACATCACTGAAGATCTCTTCTGGACTACCAACTACGGCAGTCAAGATGACTCAACAGCGACAAAAGAACCCTTCAGAGGTCAAAACCACCCGGAGGATCATAGGCTGCTCACTGCCCTCCTTAGAGGACTTTTCCAGCTTGCACTGCTAGTGCAGAATGGTCAACATAATACTGCCCTCTGGTAGAAGCTTCAGTTCCATGAGGAGTTTAAAAGATAGTTTATTGACAGCAAAAAGACATATTAATGAAAACAAAAAATAAGTAAGACCATGTTCTCAATGCTCGAGTTCATGTGTTGAGTCCCTGGTGATACTACGAGCAAAGTTTCATGTTGTGTTGAGCCTTCTTAGTGTTTTAAAAAGATTTTGATGCTAACATAGTATTTGCCCCTAGCACTCCATTGAAAATGATTTGGACCCGAAAAGAAAAATACAGTCAAGTGGCGCTTTCGTCGTTATTATGCTTTTAAACTATCATTTGACTTGGGTACATAACAAAAAAACCCTATTGCATTTTGGCGAGAGTTTCACTTTAAGCTCTCTCTCTACATGAGAGACATCCATACAACTCCCTTTTCCCTTTTTGTGGTTAATTTTTTTTTTCCAAATAAAGTTAGAAAGAAAGCTTTCTAAACAAGAGGTGGAGGAAAAAACATAAAAGGCACTTGATAGACCTTTCACCTGCAGTCAGTGTGCAGTATGAGCTACAAATATATTGACTGTCATCAGTAAAATTAATACAGCTGACTATGTTATTTAATAATAATAACAACAATAATAATAGATTTAATTTATATAGCGCCTTTCAGGGTACCCAAGGACACTTGACAAAGTGGAATAAACATATATGAAAACAAACAAAACAAAGATATAAGAATAAATGGAGCGGCCGTCAGTCAGCACGGAGGGAACAGCCGCACCACCGTCAACACCGCCACCAGCACCGCAGGGAACAGCACCCTCCGTCCAGAAGCGAACTTGCGTCTGGAGGTCCCATTACATCCACACAGCGGGGGCGACACAGGAGACCCAGAGATCCAGTCCCAGTGACAGAGCTCGGGGCGAAGCGACAGCAGAAGTCCAGGAGCTCCCGGTCTGAACACCTGAAGACCCCACCAGCAACGGCGGAGCATCGACCATCCAACATCACCGCGAGCCGGGGGAGACCACAGCAGCAGAGGAGAGCGAGAACGGAGCCAGGTGGTGAACAACCCAGAGGCCATGCCGGATGGAGGACCAGCAGAGCAATGATGGACAGCCCACAGAGCATCGAGTACGTCTGCTTAAAAGTTAGCATATGCAAACTGCTGATTGGTGAGCGGACCAACGGGGCTAACAGCTGATGAGCGGAGAAAGATGAGTCCATGGAGCCAGTTCTTCAGGTGTGCAGGCTTCAAAGGTAGTAGCACAGCCTCAGAACTTGCAAAAACAACTTGGCTATTTTCTTTTAGCAGAAAAAGCTGTATTGTCACGGAATTTGGTCAACTGGATTCATGCTTCCCCCAAATTATGGACAACTTTCCTGTTCAGTATCAATGTTTCCTCTACATTCATTTAGGAGTGGCGGCGGAGTGGCTAGCCGCCGCAGTAGGCTTCAGATCAGTGGTCGCTGTTGCCGGTGTGTTTTTAAAATTAGTGGGTTTGATTCTCGTGTCGGACGTCGCACTCGAGTGCTAGTGGAAAAGAAAAAAAACTGAGTGTCTCAGTCCGCTGGGCTTATAAATAATCAACACTGATGATCATTCAGGACATCTGCGCCGCAACGTGCGGGGCCCTGTGTCGCGGCTGGAGGGGGGTGACGGCGGCGACGACGACACAGCAGAACGATCCTGTGTAGGAGCTGTCCATGGTTAGGCCTACTTCACCAAAAGTCTCTTGAAGTAGGCTATTAAACAAAGACAACGATGGACTGAGGAAGTTTGAATAGGTGGTTAGATACAGAAGTTATCATGACATGAACCGTAGCCTATGTTGCGGTAAAAAAAAAAAGGGGAGAAAAAAAAAGATGTAGATTCGGTGGGGGGGGGGGGGGGGCTGCCACTCCGCCACTCCTTAAAAAAATCCTAGAGGAAACACTGACAGTATGATCATAACATGTTTTGCATGTGATTGATTAGAATTGTTTTATCATTTCATACGAGATGACTGTTAACATTTCCATATTATTGTATATTTATTACTAATCTGTTAATAGGTTTCTGATCTGTCATGCCAATTAAAGATTATTAGGGCCTGATTAGGGGTCTTTCTTTCCTTCTTTCCTTCCTTCCATCCTAACTTTTTTCTTTTACTAACTTACTTACTAACTTACTTTCTAGGCTGAAGTAAATGTTTTTTTTCTTTTTGAGGGCCTAAACATGCTCATAAAGTATTTTGCGTTTAGACCAAAATTCAAAAGTGGTGATTTGCACGCGATGTACTCCTCCTACAGCTTTGACCAGTTCGACTTCAAATTGATTCAGGGCAATCTTCCTAACTTTTCAATGATAATTTATTAAAGGCTTAAGTTTTTGTTGAAAGCCGTGGTGATTATCGATATTTTGCCAGGTAATAGGAATATTCTGTAAATCCATTGTGCACTGGCAGCAAGAAATGGCATGTTTTATGGAGTACTCCCTCTGGCCACATGACCAAATCTGCATTAGACATGATGAGAAAACACTTAAACACTGATGGATTGTGAACTTTGGTTTTCACTGAAGGGCAAAAGTCAGTGATTCACCTTGAGACAGTAAGTTCAAGTAACTCCCTTATAAGTCGTCCATTTTGAATTTAGTGCTCATTAGTGTTAAAAATGTTGTAATGAACTCCTTCTACAGCTTTAACCCAATCTACTTCTAACTTTGACAGGTCATCAACCTTTGCAAATGAAAAGTTTTCAAAAGCTTGAGTTTTCTCAAAAAGTGCCAGTGTTGGGAATATTGATCATTCACTGTGACAGGAAGTTGCTGCAACTTGTCTGTACATGGTCAAATATGCACCAAACCTTATATATTTGATAACAGTCCTAGCCTGAAAATATTAATATGCCACATTTTGCTTGCTGACTTAGTGCCATCTAGTGGCAACAGGAGGTTGACCAAATCCAATTCACATTTGGTCAGAAAATCCTCAAGGCCTTGGTGTGAAGAATCTGAGTTTAAATGTGTTGATGATGGAGTAGTAAGGAATTATTCACCATAAGCAGGACATTGTTCGAACTTCTGTGTAGATGGTCCAATCTTTCCAAAATTTGACACATTTGATTAGCGTCCCGTCCAAAACACACAAATCACAACGCACGCAGAGTTGCAAGGCCTCGCTCATGAGTGCTTGCAGTTTTAATGTAAATACACATATAAATGTATATTATACATATTATATTATAAACATATATAGGCTGTCAAATCCTCAGCATGAGCAGCATCTCATTTTACAACCACAGACCGTAAACCACCTTTTAACAAGAGAAATAATGATGTTTCGATATATCCAACCAGTTTGAGATGGAATGAAGCCCACCGATGGAAAACAACCTTAAACAAGAGTCTATCCACAACACAATTCCCTCTTAACCCAACCTGCATATATGGCCACATAAACTTAATCATACTCATTTAATATCATGAACAAAATCAATCAGTTCAAAATATTTTTATTTTATTTTATACGGTTATTATACGGTTTTGTAACAGAAAAGGCTGGCTAAGTAATAGTAGTTGAAAATCACAGATAATTTTAGCCTTCTGCTGTCCAAAAATGATTATTTATCAGAATTGAAGACGAAATAATGAAAACTGACAGGCCATGACATCAACTATGGTCTTGTTGAATTAGCAAAAATACTTTTGAAATTTTTCTCTTGAGAAATGTTGAGGATATCAATAAAAGAAAAGCTTAGCGTGGTGGCAATGCTCTTGCCTGTTGAAAAACCAAGGAAGAATGAAATAAGTCATAGTGAGACAACCCAAGTAATTGAAAAAAGGAGGAAGGGTCATTATGCCGCTGAATTTTGCTATAGTGTCAGACTGTGGTGCGAGCTGTAATTAAATATATGGGAGATGCATGGAGAAACAAACTAAAACCCAAGGTATCTGAGTTTCTGATGAAGAAATGCCTCAACAAAATGAACAACCACCCCTTGGTTGTTTAAAATTCTATTCTACATCACATAGATAAAGCTCTCTTGATGATCATAATTTCATTAGCAACACCCTCGCAAATCTGTATTAATATTGAACCTATAGTCTTTTTTTACACTAATAACACGTCTTACTGAAATTGTCCTTGCACACAGAAACATTTAACTCACACTATTCACTCTCTACTGTGGCAAAACACTGAAAATAGTGTCCCCCTTTTAAGTCCATCAATCCAGAATCAAGACTGTGAAACAAGTATCATGATAATATCAAATCGACGGATAAGCATATCTTCCCTGGCCTAATTTTTTAGATGTTTTTTTTTAATCAAAGTCAAAGTGGGGTGACATAGATGTAGTGGTTGGAAAGCTCACCAGCAACATTAGGCCTGCACCAGGCACCCATTACAAAATTGATGAAACCATACTGGGTGCTCTTGGTTGTGGAGTAGTAAACTCCAGGTGAATGCAAGGTGATCATAAAGTTGAACTGATCAACTTTAAAAAAAAAAAAAAAAAGAAAGAAAGAAAGAAAAGGAAACACATGGGCATACTTCATGCACACTCACACTGGGCCAAGGATGTAGTTAAATGCCTTAAAAGTTGAGTCTAGTCATGCCCTGAGGAAGACCTTTTAAGGCTTTTTAAGGTGTGGGTTGAAATCAATAAGCATTTTTTCCTTTTGTGATTTTTAATCTGATATGCCCTAACGAATAAAGTTTTTCTGACCACATCCTTGGCTTGGTGTGACTGTCCCTGAAGAAAGCCCATGTGCTCAGGCAAGTTTTTCCTCGCTCGAACCGAAGGTCTAAGAACAGTGGATATTGTTCGCTGTACAGATTGTAAAGCCCATTGAGGCAATATAATTAGCACTAATTATAAGCACTAAATTGTCCTGTACACTAAATTGTCCTGTACTTGTACTGTCTTTTTGTTGTACTGTTGTTGTTATGTGCGGTGTCCTTGAGTGCTTTGAAAGGCGCCTTCAAATAAAATACATCATTATTATTATTATTATTATTATTATTATTATTATTATTATAATTGTTATCATCAGCTATGTAAATGAAATTGATTTGATTTGACTTGACTCAGAATGTGGTACCGGGTGTCGTGGAGTCAATGGGTGATGCATGCAGAAACACACTAAAACCCAACTTATCTACTCTGTATGACTTCTGAAATGTTGCAAAAGTTGCAAGGCAGAAATAGGGCAGAGCTGGCAGGTGTAGGACAGGAGGCTATTACATCACGGTTACGTTAACTCACTCCACCTATAGGCCATAAATAGTAGCACTAGGCAGAGGATGTGAAGCAGGCTTGAGCCAATAAGTTCCCAGATTTGCCATGCGGGAGGTGGAGTTTGAGTCGTAACAGAAACCAATAAGGGAGTCCCTGACTCCCCATAGGGGGCAGGGTTTGTAGCTGAGATCACCTCTTCCTGCTTCCTGTCCAGAGACGTTGTATCCAAGGCAACCAGCATCTGAACTGTGGCACGGATCGGCTGCAGGTGGCACTGGATGATATCGTAGGGTGAACAGAGGCAAGACTGGTGCCCCCAGACGGAAGACAGCAAAAAATTAAGAAAGGGAGGGAGTTTCAAAAAAGTGTAGGATGTAGGAATATAAGAATGAGGGCAGGAAGAAAGGAAAGACGGAAGGGGGAAAACAGGGAGGACAGGGGAAGGGAAAGGAGAAAAATCCAGGGGGAAAAGAGGGGTAGGGATGACAGAGGGATAATAGAAAAAAGAGGAAATGAAGATTGAACATGGTTGGAGGAAACAAGAAAATGGGATGGAGAAGGAGGGGAAGTTAGAGGTAAAGAAGTGATGGAGTTAAAAAAAAAGTTAAACACAGGGCAGAAAAAAGAGAAGAAAGAAAGACAAGGACATAGAACAATTACGGGAATGAAGAGGGATACAGAAAAATTGCAACACAGGTGATGGACCAAAGGTATGAGGGAAAAAAGGAGGAGGAGAAGGGGAAGAAAGACATGGTCAGGCCAGAAAGTAAAAGAGAAAGAAAAGGCAGAAGGTTAATCAAAGGACACTGAGGTCAAAGGTCAGAGACAAGAGTATGAGCTGTTGGAGTGTGGTGATATGGGGGCAGGGATAATCATGGCAAAAAGCAGGGATGCTTACTGAGAGGATTACAAAATGTTTTAAAAGCCCTGACAGGGGACCTCTATTCTCTCCCAGTGAGCAGCCCTTAATGAACAGGGAAGTGGATGATGGGAGAGCCAGTGCAGTCCGCCAACAGCAGAGTCTGTCAGCACATTATCATAGAAGCTACTAGAATTTCGACTTGCAGAAGCATGGTCAGTAAAGCATTCAAGTTGCAGCAAGCCTGCAAGTTAGTCACATAAGTTTAGAGGCTGAATACAGTCAGCAAGCAGCAGAAGAGATGGAGAAAAGTCCTTGAGTTAAATTGTAATCTAAAATATATATACTAGGGCCGGGACTTTAACGCGTTCATTACGATTAATTAATTGCACAAACATTAACGCGTTTTAATCGCACTAATTTTTGCACCACGGAACGTTTCTCACTGGATGAGTTTCAGGGGTACCGATTATACTGGAGCACCAACTAACGTTCATGCATAGCGTTCATGACTTCAGACAACAACAATGAACAAAGAAGCAGATGAGACCGCTTTAGTTGGCCCCGTGGATGGGAAATTTTGTTTTAAAAAGCGGACGGATGGCAAGGGAGACAAGAGCACGGTTGTGTGCAAATTATGCAAGAAGGAGTTTGCGTATCACCACAGCATATCAAGCCTCAGATATCACCTAAATGCTAAGCATATAGCAGCTAGCGTTAGCATGGGAGCTAGTGTGGATGTTAGCCCGACTCCGAGTACAAGGACCCACACCCAACCCACACTCTCTTACAGAGAGTTGGACTGAAATTGATTTGATTAAATCAACTGTTGATAAAGTCTATTATGGCCTCTGAAGATAGATGTTTTCTAATAGTCAGGGTTTCCAATGTTCTGAATGTACTTGAAAGTATTGTTTTTTACTTAAAAACAAAGTGTTATAGTTTACAGAAGGTCTACCTACCTATAGGCTACCTGGATCTCTGAAATGTATTCCTAAATATGCTATTGCTACACTTTATGGCAAAAATTGCACTGGTCTGTTGGTCTTGAAAAAAAAAAAAACGTTTTGTTGCTTAAAGGAGAACTTCGGTCAATTTCAACATCACCTTTATTGCTCAAGCTACCCTTGACTTGCCAGTACCGAAAACGCGGTACGGAGAGTTAGCATTGACAGGTAACAGCGTGGGGTCACGTCTTTACACTGTGTTTTAAACATCTGAACATGCTCCAAATATCACCCCAAAAGCTTTGCAACATCAGCAGACACCTTGCAACACAGCACTGTAGTGTGTATGGCTCAAAATGAATAAAAAAGTGGTTAAAACAGCGTGTTTGTGCAAGCAGCTACTTACCGGTTTGTTTACATCCCGTCTTCCCGTAGTCCAAACTAGTCAATCCGTCGAGCGTGCGCTTACTCCCTCACTGGCAGAGACGGAAACTTTGGCAGACAGAAACGTGTTCCAGCATTTTCGTTTTTCTGTTCATAACGTACATGTCCATGTTACATCCTGTCATGAGCCATGAGCCTTACAATAGCCTGTTATGAGTCTACTCGCTCTGCACTGAGAGGCCTTCCAGACAAAACGTTCCTTTGTGGAAACGTGCATGTATTGCATCATTTTGGCCGATTGTCCACATGGATCCTGAAAACGCACTTTTTTGAAATCGGGTCTCAGGGTGGAAACATCTGAAAACGCAGCCCTCCCGTTGTCATGTGGACGGCAAATCCGCATACTTTCCGAAACGATGACGCCATCGCCCCACCCCTCGACCTCTTGCCTCTGACCTTTGAACCCCGCGACGTCTTCATAACAACAACAACAACAATGGCGGACTACTACTTGCGTTCGTGTGTCTTGCAACTTACTCGCCTTGTAGTTGAGTGTGAGTCGCAGCAGCAGTTTCATCTCATTATCGTTCCACACAAACGATTCTGGTTTCCTTGTTCTAGCCATTTTCTTCTTGCAGAGAGGAGAGCAGAGCTCTTTCGTTCTATAATGCAAGTAACTCCTCATCTGTATACTCCGGTTCAAACAAATATGGTCTACCGTCTAATTCAAAAGGTTCGTCGTCGATGTCTTCCACTTCGATATCAGACAAGCTCTCCATCGTGACTATTTCGGAAACAGCTTCGATCGCCACTGACGAGTCCCCTCTCTGTACAAGCTACGATCATGCGCAGCCAAGCTAGCTCTCAGTGCAGAGCGAGTGGACTCATAACAGGCTATTGTAAGGCTCATGGCTCGTGACAGGCTGTAACATGGACATGTACGTTATGAACAGAAAAAGGAAAATGCTGGAATACGTTTCTGTCTGCAAAAGTTTCCGTCTCTGCCAGTGAGGGAGTAAGCGCACGCTCGACGGATTGACTCGTTTGGACTACAGGAAGACGGGATGTAAACAAACCGGTAAGTAGCTGCTTGCACAAACACACTGTTTAAGCCACTTTTTTATTCATTGCGAGTCATAAACGCTACAGTGCTGTGTTGTAAGGTGTCTGCTGATGTTGCATAGCTTTTGGGGTGATATTTGGAGCATGTTAAGATGTTTAAAACACAGTGTAGAGACATGACCCCACGCTGTTAGCTGTCAATGCTAACTCTTCGCCCTGTAAGGGGTTGACCAAAAGTGTTCGCGTTTTCGGTACTGGCAAGTCAAGGGTAGCTTGAGCAATAAAGGTGATGTTGAAATTGACCGAAGTTCTCCTTTAAGCTTATGTATTCAGTCATTATTCAATGGTATACTAAAATCCATGTGAAAAAAATTGCTTCTCACTGTTCTCAGGTCAAATATTTATATGCGATTAAAATGCGATTAATTTCGATTAATTAATTACAAAGCCTCTGATTAATTCGATGAATTTTTTTAATCGAGTCCCGGCCCTAATATATACATAAAACTCACATTATAAATTCCAACGACTAAAAAAAAGTTTATTTCAAAGTTATACAACTCAACTTTGATATCAAATTTCCAATGATTTATTTTCCTGGTTGACTGGTGAACGGTATGAGCAGAATTATATTCTAGTTATGCCCCCCCCAAAAAACGTCCTCTCTTTTTTAGTGTCCGACCGATAGGGATTTTTTTGGCCCGATAACGATAGCCGATATTACAGGGGGTGCAATCACCGATAGCCGATATGCAACCGATATAGTGAGTTTTTGAGCTGGAATGAAAACAGGCCTTGGACTGTGCATAGATTTTGCACCGATATGATTATGCAATTGTACAGTCACAGTGACAGTAGTACACTGTAGTACAGTACAGTAGTACAGATAGATGCTTTTGCTGTCTTTATTCAAGACTTAACATTTAACAGACTTTATTTAAATGACATTTAACATTTGAACTTGTTCAGTCAAGCTGAGAAAAAGTGCAGAGTGGCACACAAACAAAAATGAAATAAATAATGTAGCAGAACTTTAAATAAATAAACAAATCTAAATAAAAAACATGCTGTCAGTCAATCCGGAGCCGTGTTTCGCCAATTCTACGCCGATGGTGATTCACACAGAGTGAAGCATCTCCACCTTCACGTGTGTAATTCACACAGAAAGCCGGCGCTGCGGCTCCTAAAGAGGATTGACGGTACACGTCATGTTGATGACGTC
>CAEMYA010000029.1:5177937-5202530 GCA_903131615.1 Diplodus sargus
ACATCCTGGAAAGTGACGGAGTGAAGTTTTTCGCGCTAAATTACATAATTATACATAATCACCATCAGTAAACAGGACGCTGTCTGACTCTGTCACTCGCGGGGATGGAGGCTGTTTTTCGGGGGAAAGTTCCCTGAAGTCTCGGTCGGGAGGGCTGATGGTTGCGGTGATTTCACAAACACTCAGTGAGTTAAAGTTTTTTGCCGGTGACAGACGCTGTTTTTTGAGCAGAAATGTGAGGAAGAGTCAGTGGGACAGGCAGGAGGACAGACGCTTCTCCATGTACAGCTGCGGTATTTGTTTTCCTCATATAAGTTGCCAATGACAGTTACAGTTACTACGTTACTTTTGTTCGGTCCTGTAACGTTGCTTTGTGGGACATTTCTCTGTATTTAGCTGAGTGAAGGACCTGTGTAGTTATCAGACTGTCAGACCGACATGCCCTCACTCCGCGCCTCGGGATTATCCGTTCACACTGGGACGGCCCTGATACCTCCAGAGGCGGATCAGAGCCGCAGCCAAATTTCCCCCCTCTCCACATCTGAAACTTTCACACAGAGGAGGCTGCAGAGAATTGGCGCAGGATCCCCGCATGCAAATGGCTGTGTGAAAGAAGCTACTGTCTACTAACACTTCCAGTCAGTCAGTGAGTGGCAGGTTGTAATATAGGAAGCAGAGTGGGGGAGGGACTTCACTGAAATGTAACACAACTAACACTGAAGCACCTTTTGCCATCCGATCCAGATGAAGGATGAGGCTAACAACATTCCGGTCGGATAGGAGCAGCTCTCTCACCGGTAAATCCCATGGCGGCAATGTTTGCATACACACCAACTGGTGCAACAACGGGAAGCTGGTCTCAAGTTACTGCTCCCCTGATGTTGAACTACTGACTGTCAAATGCAGACCTTTCTATCTACCCCGGGAGTGTACATTCCCCCCTGTGCTAACACCAGAGAAGCCCTGAATGTTCTGTACTGCTCCATCAGTGAGCTGCAATCTACACATCCGGAAGGAGTTTTTATTGTCACTTCCATCAGTATGTAGATTTTGCAATCAGGGGGGAGAGCACACAAGACCTGGCCTACAGTAACATCAAAAAGGCATTCAGAGCTGCACCCCGCCCCCACCTCGGCTCCTCAGACCATCTCTTTGTGATGCTAATTTCTGCATACAAGCCCCTGCTGATCAGGAAAAAGCCCACAGTGAAGCAGGTGAGGGTTTGGCCTGCAGGAGCTATGGAAGCATTACAACACTGCTTCGACTGTACTGACTGGGACATGTTCAAGGCAGCTGCTACTGACAATCATCACACGCAGGTGAAGGGGTATGCTGAGTCTATGTCTGCATACATTCAAAAGTGCATGGAGGATGTTAGTGTGATGAAAAACATCACCACATGGGCCAATGAGAAACCCTGGATGAGCAGTGAGGTACGTGCAATGCTGAAAGCACGAAATGGCGCTTTTAAATCTGCTGACATGGTGGCACTGAGAACAGTTAGAGGTGACCTGAACAGTGCCATAAGAACTGCACAGCGTGCTCATGCTCAGAAAGTACAGGACTTCTTCCATGACCCCACTAACACCAGATGAATGTGGCAGGGTATCCAAGTCATCACAGCCTATAAACCGACTCCTCCCCCCTGCGACAACAACATCAACTTACTCAACGAGCTAAATAACCACTTTGGGAGGTGTGAGACACAGGAAATCTGTTCCTCGCCCGGACGAGCAGCCACTCAGTGTGGACACAGCTGAACCCTGAGGAGAGTGAACACCTGGACAGCAGTGGACCCCGACAACATACCAGGACGGGTGCTCAAGGAATGTGCTGACCAGCTGACAGGGGTTCACAGACATCTTCAATACCTCGCTGATCCAGGCTGTGGTACCATCATGTCTCAAGACTGCCACAATTATACCAGTGGCTAAAAAACCCACAATCTCCTCCCTTAATGACTACCGCCCCGTAGCACTCACTCCCATCATGATGAAGTGCTTCAAGAGGCTGGTAAAGGAACACATTGTCTCCGGACTCCCCACCACATTTGACCCGTACCATTTTGCTTACCGGCCAAAACGCTCCACAGAGGATGCCATCTCCTCTGCACTCCACCTGCTAACCACATCGTGAAGTTTGAAGATGACACAACAGCAGTGGGCCTCATCCGTGATAACGACACAGCCTACAGAGAAGAGGTGAAACATCTGGTGGACTGGTGCAAAACCAACAACCTGGCCCTGAACATTGACAAAACTAAGGAGATCATCTTTGACTTCAGGAGGAGCCAGCCCAGTCACACACCACTCCTCATCAACGACATAGCAGTCAAGAGAGTCAGCAGCACCAAGTTCCTGGGAGTGCAGATTACAGACACTCTGACCTGGTCACATCACACCAGAGTTCTGGCAAAAAAAAGAGCTCAGCAGCGCTTGCACTTTCTGTGTCGGATAGAGAGAGCACACCTCAGAGGCACTATACAAAGCATACCGACCAGCTGTATATCTGTCTGGTCATGAGCCGGCAGTGAGCCTCTGACTGGAAATCCCTGCAGAGGCTGGTGAGAACAGCAAAGAAAATCATTGGGAGCTCTCTTCCTCCCATCAAGGACATTGCTAAAAAACGAAAAACCTCTGGAAAGAGGCTCCACAGCCTTTCGCAGCAGAACAGCCAGGTTCCACAACAGCTTCTTCCCTCTTGCCGTAAGACTGCTAAATACAAAATAACAAGTCCCTCCATCCTCCCTTACACACCCACTTACACCAACTCAGGACTGCTCACTGGACTGTGCAATAAAAAATACACATGCAATATATTGTAAATTTTCTATATAGTATTTATTGTCTACATTTTATAATTATTTATTGTTCATGTAAATACATGCTGCTGTTTTTATCCTGCAATACTCTGAGCCATTGAATCTACATTTAGTTCCTACTGAACTGTAAAGTGAAATTTGAATCACAATAAAAGAAAGTCTAAGTCTAAGTCTCTGAGTCTGTATCTATACAGCAAGTGTGTAAAACGCTTCTGTTGATTTACACAGTTGTAGATTTAAAACAATAGAAACGGAAATGTGCTAATTCCTTGCTAAAAGTTAGATTACAAATTGATACGGTACATGTCTGTACAATCCTTCTACTAAAGGCACTGTAGGCATGTGCGGCAGTGAGGATTTTCTCTGAGACCCTTGTGCCATGCAAGGGCCCCCCTCAGGTCTGCTCAGGCAGTATATAACAACTGCGTGACCTAAGCTTGTGCCCAGCCTTCACCAAAGTAATGAGGCACTCTATTCTGTTAGGAGCTCCAAGAGCATCTGGATGCCTCACAAAGCTGTATGTAGAGGAAGGCCTTACAAGAAGCTGGTCTAATCGCAGTGGAAATCTTCCAAACAACTCAGAAGGGGACCAGGCACGAGTTAGACAGCTCTGTTCCCTCCATCTCAGCCAGTCTCTTGGTTCTCCCCTATACCCATTGCAAGATGGAGTTCTGCATCTGCAAATGTCCCCATCTCCACCACGACCAGAGGCTCCACCACAGTGCTTGTCTCCCTCACAGCAGTCTGCCAGCAATACAATGGCCTCCAAAGGACATTTCTAGGATGTGCCAGGCATCATCATGATGGCATTAGACCTAAGGGGTATTGGAATGCCGGCAGAAAAATCTGTACCTGCTCAGCGCCTCTTAGACTCCCTTCACAGAGACCGAATTTTCCAGTTTAGGAAAACTGAATGTGGCGATAGAAAAGAGCTTAGCCACAATCCTTTGTCCAAGGTAACCTTCAGAATTGCAAGCCACTGCCATTAATCAGTTTCATACTTTCCTCTCTGACAATTCGCACCAGTATGCTGACCAAATTGCTGCAGCAACTAACAACATAGTGCTTCTGTCCTCTGCTGTTTCCGCTATTAACACATCACAGTGTCAATGGCAATGACAGGGCGCAGGGATTGTGTATCTTGAGGCAGCTGGAAAAGGAAACACAATGGAAAGTGGTCGGGTTCCCTCTCAGCGAGCATTTTGCGGCACTGTTCACACAGACAAGTACTCACCAGACTACAAAAAGGCTTTTTAAATAAAGAATTATCACTAATCTCCCTCTCATCAGGGCAAGTTGGTGTTATATCTAAGCATGTCACCTTGTCAACAGATGCCCAACAGACAACATTCACTTCCCTGTTTTACAGAGCATTGCTCAGCATGGTGAAGGATGCTTTTCACCAAAGCATTGGATGTCAAGGCTTACTTCAAAAGGCTACAGACTCCAGTTCACCTGTCATCCCCCAGTTTCTCGGAGTGGTGGAAAGGAAAATGTCATCAGAATCAGAATTTTCTTTATTTGTCCCACAAACTGGGAAATTTCTTCATCACAGCAGCCAAAGGACAGTAATATTGTAATAAACAATAATAATAGTCAAAAATGAACAATATAATAAAAAGGTAATAAATAGAAATAGACTCATAAATTGTACACACATTTTTTACACTGTGAACAGTGTAATTGTAAGCAGTGTGGCAGTGTGTTGTTGAACAAATAATAAATACGGGTATGAAAAATTGTCCAGTTGGTGCAAAAAAACAACAACTGAGAAATGGCTTTCTTTTATGACATAATGCACATGTGAGGTCTATTGGGATCAGTGCTGGTTGTACAGTCTGACAGCAGCAGGATGGAAGGACCTACCTCTCATGCACACAATTGGGGTGTAAATAGTCTATCACTGAAGGAGCTGCCCAGGACTCCTTCACCAGCAGTGATGACAGCTTGTCCATCATCCTGCTCTCTCCCACCACCTGCACTGGGTCAAGTGCACGCACACGCACGCGCACTCACACACACACACTAAACAGAGAACATCTATTTCAGAGCGAAGCTGCTGCTTTTTGGATGGGGGCTCAGTGTTTCCCACAGAATCAGACTCTAATTGTAGTGGTGGCTGTCCAGCTGGGGTGCCATAGAGCATGGCACTTGAGACTTCCGCCGACTTAGTCGGCTAACTTTTGGTTTAGCGCTTAACTAACTTGGATGGGGATAAAATGAAATCGGGCGGCTCCTCTAGACTTTCCAAATTTTATTGTACCGGTTTGCCCAAATTCCTACAGTAAAACAAGTCATTTCACGGAGGGTGTGAGGCTTTTATTACCGTTTTACAAACGTGTCGTTCACAATGTAAGCTTTTGGAAAAAAGAGAGGTTCCCAGAATGGAACTGTCCGTCTTGATAAGTTTATCCAGTCTCTTCCTACCCTACTGCTGAGATGCTGCTGCTCCAGCAGACTACTCCATAGAAATTAGCTGATGCCAGTCATAGAAAGTCCCCAGGAGTGCCCCCTGCACAGCCCTGGTGGCAGAAATGACTTATCTTCTTGGGAAGAAAGCAATATCTCAGGTAAGAGAAGTAAACACAGGGTTTTATTTCCATTTTTTACCCACACCAACGAAAATAGGTGGGCTGAGGCTGATGTTGGACCTGACAGGTACTTTTTAAAGTGGCCTTTTCACATGTGGGCAATCAGAAATGCTATTGGTTCACTTTCATTGATTCATATTTCCACAACCTCTCATTCCCAGGCGCAAGAGTTCCTGCACTTCCTCTACCGAGGTTTACAATTCCAGTACCTTCATTTGGCTACCATTTGGCTATTCTCTGGCTCTGGCTTGTTCCAGACAACCTAGTCCTTAAGGCCCCCTCTGAAAGAAAGCTGCTATCCAAACGGAAGTTCATACAGCATTTGAAAGCATTAAGTTGGCTGGATGATGTAAAATGCATATCTGGTGATAGTCTGGCGATGGCACAATGAATGAGGCTTCTGCTGAGTATGACATCCGCAAGTCATGTGGTTGTCCCATTATGAGCCCTTCACATGAGGAAAATCTGTCCATAGCGCTGAAATTGCTAAAGCACTTTGCTCTGCAGTTGAAAAATACTTGTCATAGTAAGGGCAGACAATATGACAGTGGTGGTGTGTATCGACTGCCAAGGCAGTGTGTGCACAGCCAAACTGTTGGAAATAGCCAGGAGATCCGGGTGGAAGTTATGGCCCACGCACTTTCAGATGTGTCAGGAGAGGTTTTGAAAAGCAATGGCTTATTTTTGTTTGTGTCATGAGGAAATGACTGTGCAAGACAACATTACGGTGGGATTTGGTGGCCGAGAGCTCTCCTTTATGCATTTCCCCCTTTTGCCATTAACTCTTTGCCTTTTGGCATCCATTCAGAACAAGAATCCAGAAGTAGAAGAAGCAGCTGGTGGTGAGCAAACCTTGGCAACTTTCAAATCACAGAGATGCACTGTCATAACTGGACACACCTGTCTTTGTTCGGCCAATGATTGTGTGCCATGCCACTGAAGAGGGGTGCTTGGAAAAGTTGACAATCATCTGATCGGGGTTTCAGTTTCAACTCTCTGTAACTGTTTTGGTGTGAAGAGAATGGAGGATGGATTAATGGGGAGGGCCAAGAAGAGTGGTTTGCATTCCCACATAATAATGAGGAAGCTCTTCTGGCCAGAGATATGGTGCTCCAGAGGTTCACTCTGACAAGTTAACACACAAAGCATAAGGCTTTCACAATTACACTGAGGTCTGGGCTCTGGCTGGGCCATTCTTTTGTTGATTTGGATGTATGCTTTGGGTCATTGTCGTGCTGAAAAATGAAGTTCCTCTTCAGCTTTCTAGCAGAAGCCTGAAGGTTTTGTGCCAACATTGACTGGTATTTGGAACTGTTCATAATTCCCTTGACTAAGGCCCCTGTTCAAGCTGAAGAAAAACAGCCCCAAAGCATGATATGATGCTGCCACCACTATGCTTCACTGTTGGTATGGTGTTCTTTTGGTGATGTGCAGTTTGTTTTTGCGCCGAAAAATACCTTTTGAAGTTAATGTCTCATTAGACGAGAACACCTTTTCCCGCGTTTTTTGGGAGACTTTAAATGTGTTTTTGCAAAATGTATGTTTTGGATGGCTTGGATGTTTTTCTCAGTAAGAAAAGGCTTCCATGTTGCCACCCTAACCCATAGCCCAGACATATGAAGAATACAGGAGATTGTTGTCACATGTACTACACAGCCATAAATTCCTGCAGCTCTTTTAATGTTGCTCTAGGCCTCTTGGCAGCCTCCCTGACCAGTTTTCTTCTTGTCTTTTCATCTATTTTGGAGGGATGCCCAGTTCTTGGTAATGTCACTGTTGCACCATATTTTCTCCACTTGATGATGACCGCCTTCACTGTGATCCATGGTATATGACATTGAAATTCTTTTGTACCCTTCTCCTGACTGATCCTCCTTTTGACAATGAGATCCAAGACAATGAGAGCCAAGCCCGAGGGGCCACATTATTAGGGGGCTACGCCCCCAAGGATACGCGTTCCCTCGGCCCTTTGGGCGTAGCCCCCTAATAATTTGGTTGCATAAGTGTGCACACCCTCTTATAACTGGGGATGTGGCTCTGTTCAGAATTAACCAATTGCATTCAAACTCATGTTAAATAGGAGTCGGTACACACCTGCCATCATTTAAAGTGCCTCTGCTCTAGTAGGCTTTTCCTGACATTTTCTCTAACTAAGTCAAGTTTCTAGGACCAGCGGTGTCAAGATTTTTATTTTTCTCTGGCTAAAAGTGGTGCTGCAGGCTAAACCGTGCAAGGGAGGGCGGTGCAATTTGGAGGGTTGGTCCAGACTCCTGCAAATATCTCAGACACAAAAAACTACATATATCCGCCTGCAGGGGGCGCTATAACCTAGGCCAACACGTTTTTGCCTATAACTCCCACACCATATGTCGCACATACAAAAACCTTGTATCCCCAGATTCCCTGAATAGAGCTGAATCACTGTGCGATGGCCACGCCCACTTCCGCCTAGAAAGTTTTTTCACTAAATCGCAAAAACTGGAAAACCTACTTTTTCAAACTCCTCCTTGGGATTTTGTCCGATGTGAGTGAAACTTGGCACGTACAGTCTTCAGCTGGACCTGATCTAAAGTTATCAAAGGATTTTTGCTCGGTCAAAAAATGTGCAAATTATTCACAAACAAATTTCTGTAGCTAGCTATAAAAATGTAAATTGTTTGATATCTCGGTCAAACTAAATGCTATTAACCCCAAATTTGAGATCCTTGGTTGCCATGAGACTGGGAAGGGATGAGCCGAATTTGGCCACTAAGGGGCGCTAAAAATATGGGAAGTTTATATCTCTTGAACGGCTACACCGATTTGTACGAAATTTCGTCGTATGATGTAGGGCCAATCCTGAGGCCATATCTTGAAGGTGGTCATGATTGGTCAATGTGGGCGTGGCTAATTACAACAAATCCAAATCGGCACACATTCAGCCTTTTGCACTTCCAATGCACTTCCCATTACAGCGAATACCACGGCTCAGACGTTGGCCTGTGTCCTCACTTTTGCCCCGAGCCCGTCATCCTTTGGCGCAAACTTTTGTGGGCTCTGCGGTGCGCGGGGTCCGAGTCGCGGGGGGTGCTTGGCCCCAGTTCATAACTGCTTGCACTTCTAGTTAGGGCCCGAGCAGGTCATCGACCTGTGAGATCCCTATTGTAATTGGAAGGACAGAAATTTCTTCTCCAAGTTTGACTGCAGTTTTTGATGCCTGAACATACCCAAAAACTCACCAAATTTGGAATATACTTCACATCCGGCGAAAATTATGATCCTGCATTGTCACTGGGCGTGGTCGTGACCTGCGGGCTCTGTAGCGCCCCCTACTGTTCCTCCCTGCCTTCCGCATGCGTGTAGACCAACAAAATTCGGTACCCAGATTCATCATGAGCAGACGCACAAAAAAGTCTGGGGGGCCCATTCTCTCAGTCCAACAGCAAGTCCGCCATTTTGATGTGTGGCGGCATTTTTGTCGAATTCATGCCTACTTTGAAAATGATCTTGTCCTAGAGCTTAGACCCCACAGTCTTCAAATTAACTCAGTTATCTTCTTCATGCCTTGAAGAACAAAAGTTATGGAAATCATTCAGCTGCGCCAAAGTTTAGTGGGCAAGGCGGTGGAAACCATTTTTCCCCCTCGCCGTCGAGCATCAAGGCTTTATAACTTCAACATGCAATTTCCTATCCACACCAAACTGCTGGTAAGTGTAGAGGCTGTCTCCTCGAATACATTCCCGCATCAATACTAAGTCGGCCGTTTTGCTTTTGGCCGCCATTTTGAAATATTGCCAATCTTCGTACTTAAATGATCTCCTCCTACTGACGTAACACCACTGACTTCACAGTCACTCAGTATCATCCTCTGACCTTGAAGATGAAAACTAATGGAAATCTTTGTCCTACGTTATACCTGCTGGCCGCAGTGGAGCGGTCAATTCAAATCCTTCGCCGTAAAGCATCAAGTCCTCATGACTTCCTTTATACAATGTCCTATCTCGGCCAAATCTTACAGGACTGTAAAGGGAGTCACCCTGAATAGATCTGTGTTGTCATTGGGTGTGGTCGTGTCCTGCACGCTCTGTAGCGCCCCCTATTGTGATGCCCCGCCTCCTGCATGAGCATAGATGAACGAAATTCGGTACGCTGATTCCTCATGACCAGACACACAAAAAACCCTTTTGGACCGATACCGTCACTCCAACAGGAAGTCTGCTAGTTTGATGTGTGGTGCCATTTTTGTCCAAATCATGCCTACTATGAAAACTATCTTGTCCTAGAGCTTAAACACCACAGTTTTCACATTCAATGAGCATCATCTTCATGCCTTGAAGATGAAAAGCTATGGAAACCTTTCCGCTACGTCATACTTGGTGGGCGTGGCGGTGGAAACCATTTTTTTCCTTCGCCATGAAGCATCAAGACTTTATAACTTCAACATACACTTTCCAATCTACACCTTAAGGCACATTTATGTAGATGGTGTTGCCCGGAATACGTCTCTGCATCAATACTAAGTCGGCCATTTTGATTGCGGCTGCCATTTTGAAATATTTCTAATCCTAGAACTGTTGTGTTAAATCTATAGGAGGATGTCATTATAGACTTCACAGTCACTCAGTATCATCCACAGACCTTAAAGATGAAAACCTGTTCAAAGCTTTCTCCTACGTCATACCTGCTGGCCATGGTGGGGCGGTCAATTCAAATCCTTCGCCATAAAGCATCAAGTCCTCGTAACTTCAACATACAATTCCCCTTCCACACCAAATCTCTGGGGAATGTAGAGGGAGTCGCCCTGAATATATCTGTGCATCAAAAGGTTTCATAATCATAGCGCCACCCACTGGACACAGTTAGGCAGACAAACATCATCCGATTGACTTGACGTTTACTGCTTGTTTTCTTCCATGCATGACATGCAAGTAACAGGCGAGCGTGCAATCTGACGGCTTTGCAGCCTGACACATCTGCTGGTCGTGGTGGTGCCGTCCATTTAAATCCTTCGCCATAAAGCATCATGTCCTCTTAACTTCTCCATACAATGACCAATCTGCGCCAAATCTCTCAGGAATGTAGAGGGAGTCGCCCTGAATATATCTGCATCAAAACTGAGTCATATCCATAGCGCCACCCACTGGACACAGGGAGTCAGACAAGCATCGTCCGATCTACATGACGTTTACTGTCTGTTTTCTCCCCAGCATCACATGAAAATAAGTAGTGAGCCCGCAATCCGACAACACCCCGGCCTGACGTAACTGCTGGCCGTGGTGTTGCAGTCCATTTAAATCCTTCGCCATGAAGCATCAAGTCCTCATAACTTCACCATACAATGACCAATCTGCGCCAAACCCCTCAGGAATGTAGAGGGAGTCGCCCTGAATATGTCTCAAAGCGTAGTCATATCCATAGCGCCACCCACTGGACACAGGAAGTCAGACAAACATTCTCCGATTGACGTGACGTTTACTGCCAGTTTTTTCCCCAGCATCACATGCAAGTAACGGGTGAGCGCGCAGTCCGACGGCGCCGCAGGCCGACTCGCGCGGACTGCGAGGGCCCGTTCATCACTGCTCGCAGTTTTAATTAATATTGTTATTATTATTTTATACAAATTATGGACATGCTTAAGCGCCTTTCTTCAGGAGTTACTCAACTCGTGGGCTGTTTGGACCAGGTGTCCACACACCTCCTCACCCTTCCCACTCCAGCTCCAGACTCCGCTCCAGTTCCTCCACCCAACCATCCCTGTGAGCCCTTCATCCCCACACCTGCCAGGTACTCAGGAGTTTTAGGAACCTGTAGCCAGTTTCTCTATCAGTGTTATTTAGTTTTTGATGAACGGCCCAACAGACTGAATCCCGGAAACTGGCACCTAGGTACAACGGCCCTTATGAAATTGACCGGGTAAGAAATCCCACTGTGGTGAGGCTGAGGCTTACACCTGCCTTAAACGTACACCCATCCTTTCATGTTTCCCTCCTGAGGCCAGTTTCCACCAGCCCTCTGTCCCGTCCCGGGGTACTGTGAGGGTTCTGTGTTTTGGTGTGTTTTTGCCCTGTCTGTTTTCCCCGCCTTTCCAAGATGGCGCTGTAGGAGACGGCAGCCTTTCCAGTCGCTCTGCAGCACTGTTTTTGTTTTTACTTTTTTTCTACCCTTTCGGGTCTTTTTAATATTGAACTTCTTCACTAAGTATTTTACATGTATCCTATGGATACAGCAGATTCCAAAAGACAGTAGGGAGTCAGCTCTCTCGTTTACTCTAGAGAGCAGTTGTTGGCTCTTGGGATGAGCACACCTGGACAGAGACACAACATTCCACTGGAGCTGCGGAGGAGATACCGAGGCTGTAAGGCCGGAACTAAGCTAAAGGCTATGCTAGCAGACAACCGGAGGTGCTTCAAACCATTGATTCCCTTCGTGATTATGGGGAAAGTCAACTCGCTGCCGAATAAGATGGACGAGCTGGCTGCTCTGGAGAACCAGCGGATCTACCGTGAGTGCAGCTTGTTCATTCTGACAAAGACATGGCTAACAGAAAGCATACTGGATGCTAACTTGGACCTGCGGGGATTCATAGCAGTGAGAGCTGACAGGGACGCAAAGGCATGTGGCAAAAACAAAGGTGGGGGGACTCATTATATATGTCAACAACCGTTGGTGTAACCATGTCACCGTGGCCATGTCACTGTGAAGGTAGTTTTGTGTTGCCCTCATCTTGAGCTGCTGGCCGTTAGCTTGCGGCCATACTATCTACCGAGGGAGTTCAGTCACGTGATCACGCGCTGTCTTTACATTCCTCCGAGAGCAGATGCGGCCACTGCCTGTGAAAGGATACACAGCATCACAGCACGGCTGCAGATGCAACATATATCTGGAATATATGAATATCTGGAGACCTCAATCATATCACCCTGGACTCTACCCTGACTGCTTTTCACCAAGCTGTCAACTGCCCCACCAGGAAGAACAGGACGATTGACTTACTGTATACCAACGTCAAGGAAGCATACAGACTCACCACCCTCCCCCCACTTGGCAAATCAGACCACAACCTGGTGTACATACAGCCCCAGTACACCCCCCTGGTCCAAAGGCAGGCTGTCACCACTCGCTCCATCAGGAGATGGACTCCTGAAGCAGAGGAGGCCCTGAGGGACTGCTACAACACCACGGACTGGGATGTGTTGCTGGGTGCACATAATGAGGACATTGAGGGGATGACTCACTGTCTCACAGACTATCTCAACTTCTGTGTAGACGTGGTTGCCCCCATCAAGACTGTTCAGTGTTACTCAAATAATAAACCATGGGTAACACAGAGAGTCAAGGCTGTCCTCAACAAAAGACAAAGAGGAGATAAAAGCAGCACAACGGGAGGTGAAACGCTGCCTGAGGGAGGCAAAAGAGAAAGTGGAGCAGAAGTTGAGGGAGAACAACATGAGGGAGGTCTGGGAAGGCGTCAGAACCATCACAGGCCACAAAGCAAGGACCAGCACAGAGGGAGAGGGTGTGGAGAGAGCGAACGACCTGAACAACTTTTTCAATAGGTTCAGCTACTCCACTCCTTCCCCCCAACCCCCAACTGCAGCCATCTCCAGCTCAGCCAGCTCCCGTCCCCCTCCCAGTGCATCTTCACCCAGGCAGCACAGCAGCACCCTCCTCCCCCCCGACGCCTGCAGCCACCCCCCACCCTGTTCTCCCTCCCTCACATCTCCCCAGACATTTCTCACCTCTCTCCCACAACAGCTCCAGCTCCATGCCCCCCCCCCCTTCCACGGCAGCTGAGCACATCTGATGAAGACCCTGGAGCAGCTCTTCCTCAACCTCCTCAGACCCCAGGTACAGCACGCTGAGGACAGCCTTCAGTTCGCCTACCGGGCAGAGATCGGTGTGGAGGATGCCATCCCCTACCTTCTAAACCGAGCCCACTCGCATCTGGACAAGGGAACCTGCACAGTCAGGATCCTCATCTTGGACTTTTCGAGTGCCTTCAATACCATCCAGCCTTTTTTACTCCAGGAAAAACTCATCAGAATGCAAGTGGACCCCTGCCTGGTTGCTTGGATTTCCAGCTACCTCACCGACAGTTATGTCAGTTATGTCAGGCTGAAGGACATCATGTCTGACGCTGTGATCAGCAGCATAGGAGGCTGTCCCCCCTCCTCTTCACTTTGTACACAGCGGACTTCTGCTACAACTCTGATACGTGTTACATCCAGAAGTTCGCAGATGACATGGCCATCATGGGGTTTATCAGAGATAATGAAGAGGAGGAACACAGGAGCCTGGTGAGGAACTTTGTTGTCTGGTGCCAAACAAACAACCTGCAGCTCAACACCTCAAAGACTAAAGAACTGGTCATTGACTTTGGGAGGGACAGATCCAAACCTAGACCTGTTCTGTTAGGAGCAGAGGAGGTGGAGGTCGTGGAGACCTACAAATATCTTGGGCTGTGGCTGGACAACAAGCTGGACAGGACGAGCAACACCAAGCAGCTGTATAAGAAGGCTCAGAGCAGGATGTACTTCCTGGGGAGGCTGCGATCCTTTCACATCTGTAGGAAGCTCCTGCGGATGTTCTATCAGTCCGTGATCGCCAGCGTTCTCTCCTACGCTGTGGTGTGCTGGGGTGGGAGCACATCAAAGGCAGACCTCTACAGGTTGGAGAAGCTGGTCAAGCGGGCCGGCTCTGTGGTCGGAATGAAGCTGGACCCTCTGGTGACAGTGGCAGAGAGGAGAACCCTCAACAAACTGTGGGGCATCATGAACGATGCCAACCACCCTCTGCACACTGTCATCAGCAGCCGGAGGAGCCGGTTCAGCAACAGGCTGCTCCTTGCAAAGAGCCGGACAAACAGACTGAAAAACTAATTTGTCCCCCATGCCATCAAACTGTTCAACTCCTCACTGGGGGGTGGAGGAGGGCCAACAGGCGAACAGAGACTGAGAGATAGGGAGGAGGAGAGGTCTGCCCAACTATAACTATAGACATGCTGGACTGTTCATGAACACAACGTACAATAAACAACACAATAACCATGTGCAATAACTATGTGCAATAATAACAGAACCATAACAAATACTGTGTACCTTTGTACAGTTTTACGTGTGTGTGTGTGTATATATATATATATATGTATGTACATATATATTTCTATTCTTACAGTGTTATTTTATATTTATTTACTTATATGTATATTTACATCTATATTTTAAATGTATGTATGTATATTTCTTGCATATATATATAAGAAATAAGGGAATGAGGTGGGGGGTGAGTGATCTGCACTGGGGCGGGCAAGATTTGTACAGGCGAATATTTTATATTCATCAGTGACAGTAATGACTAGTTTATCTGTCTTATCTTGGAATTAATCAAGGATTAAATGGGGTAACCAAAAGAACTGCTTGTTTAAATTGTATCGATAAGAATCATGTGGATGTGGCTCTTATTCAAGAGTCACACCTTACCAATAAGTCAATGAAGAGTTTCAGCAACCCCAAATATGAAGTTGTAGCCTCATCCTCTGTGGATGATAAAACAGAAGGTGTGCTGATAGTTATTAGACGTTCACTGGACTTAAACATCACTGATATTGGCAGTGATAATTAAGGTAGGATTGCCTTTGTAAAAGTAATAATGTCAAACATGAAAATTATTTTTGTCAGTGCTTATGCCCCAGCTGATTATGACAAAAAATTCTATTCAGAACTATCCAATTTATTAATGAATTCATCAGATTACTTTTTAGTCATTGGGGCAGATATGAATACCATAATAGACCCCATGTTGGATAAATCAAATCCTCGAGTGGGAAGTTCCCAGCTATCCTGTTCAAAAGCACTACAACAGTGCATGTCAGACCTTAATCTGGTGGATATGTGGCGATTTTCCAATCCAGGAGCTAAAAAGTACACCTTTTTTTCCAATAGACATAAATCATATTCTAGAATAGATTATATTTTTGTATCTAATACATTAATTCCAGTATCACAACAATCTGACATAATTTTGGCGTCTCTATCTGATCACCATGCAGTTAATGTTAAATTTATATTTCCAACCATTAAGAAAAAAGCGCCTCGTTGGAGATTTAGTACTACGTTACTTTCAAATAATGATTTTTGTGCCCAATTTAAATCGAAGCTATATGAATTTATTTCACTCAATGGCGATTCAGTGGAAGACTTTAGGTTTGTTTGGGAAGCCATTACTCTCCGCACCCACCTATTTTCGGTAATTTTCGCCTATCTAGCATACCCAAATGGAAAAGCTTATAACACAATAACTGCAAGTCCTAGATGGATGTATGATACTTCTTATTTAGCATGTACCATACCCACAACCTAAATGACATCAGTTCAAACATGGCTCTAAAAAAAAAATTTTGTCTTCGAAAATAATAGGTCATGTTTGAATAACAATAACTATAATGTGCTTTATGTAAGGCATATGCCAATATACCACATACCTTCTATATCTTGTCAACTACACCTGGATACAATTTTAGACTTCTAGGCCTAACCTTATGGGAGTTATGGAGTTTTTAGTCAGCGGTGCCACTGGCGGCCACAAACCTCTCCAAAACCTCTCCAAATGGCCAAATTGTGCCAAATGCTTTTACTCACTTTTGTGACACTGGAAACATTACTGAAGCATTTTGGTGACTATAAAACCTTTCTCCATGACTCAAAACATAATTTTTTCACATATTCATTTGATGGGTGGTTGGAGGGGTTTCCACACGCTTCTAGGTGGCCATATTGAGATATTGTCATGTGACAAGACACTACAGAATAGTAACGATTATACAAAAATGACAGACTATACTGAACTGAATTTCAAACAAGGATTTTATTATCTTTCAATATACTATTACTGTATGTACAACTGTGCCAATATCAACAAAATATGAACAATGAATGAATTATATACAAAACAAAATAGAATGTATAGAATCAAAATACGGGCCTGACAAAACTCTTTCTGCGTCACTGACCCCCTCTGACACTGCTGGTACAGGTACTGGTGGATGCAGAAGAGGATCATTGGCGCTTCTGACGATTGCCTTCAGCAGGAGAGAGGGCTGGGCGTCTGACTGTCTCACTTTGAGGCTCCCAATCCAGTCACTGTCTTCAGACTGTGACCTACAAAACACAATGCAAAGCACAAACGTTACCAAATATAATGAAAAAAATATATAAATGCAATTCAACGGGGTGTTATTTACATAGGAAACAAATAAACATATTTCTGATATTACATGTTACACAAAAACATCAGGAAAATAACTGTACATAAACAGAATAATTGAATTGGGGGAATATTCCGAGTGTCTGGTCAGTGAAGATCTAGTTCAATTTGCTTACAAGCTTGATAAAACAATCTAAATAAAAGGGAATTAGAGGCTCAAAATGAATTACAAGGATTACATCACTTTAGTTGAGTAGCTAGCAAGCTAGCTAGCTAGCCAGCAAGCTAGGCTTAGCTAGGCTAATTAGGCCCTGGGGGCGCTAACCATTGAGCATCATTTATGAAATTCTAATGTATACTGTACTGTTCACTGTAAGCATAAAACCCCCCTGCCCACAAACTTTCAATCAAATTTCACTCATGGCTAAATAAATCAATCAAACATTATCAAAGACAACGTTACTCACCGATCTAAGATGGAGTCCGGGCCCCGAGCAAACATCTCCTCTCTCTGAGTCGTACACACGATCGTCACTGTCATCAGATGATGCCATGATCAATTCCAGGGCTTCTTCCAGGACATATTAAGTTTTCTATGTGGCTTTCGCCATTGTAAACTGTGAAAAAAAAACGTAGAATATAATAAGTTTAAATGTCTGCTGTTTAAATGCCCCTTGACCGTGCGCCCTGTGCGTAATAACAGCTATTTCACTCGGAAGCGCAGCGATATATCTCGGCTGATACGTAACTGACCTGGGCATGCCTACCCTCGTTGGAAAGGTAAAATGATTGGCTAGAAGCCTGAATGATTGACATGTCGATAGCCAATACGCTGTCCCTATACTAAGGCAGCGAAAAACAGTAAACAAAGCCTATTGGTCCTTCAAACAGGGAGCGCTCGATCTACTTCACGGGCTGTGCTGGGGTGAAAACTGAATGGAAAAAGATAGGGACAGTTTTATTTTGTAGCCAGCAAAGTGATAAAAACAAGCATACCCAACAAGACCATACAGGAACTAGAGTAATTCCGATTCCGGCCGGGAAAGTATGGATTTTATTTGACGAACGAAGTTTGTAGACGGTAAACAAATGGACTTTACAGGACGACATTCACAAGCTGGAGTAATTTTATGAAAAACCATTTTGATGCTTTTGATCAGTGGATTCTTATGGACAACTGGAATATAAATAATTGAGGAATGGACACATATTACGGCTGTAGGGCTGCGACAAAGGTAGGGAGACGTCATGTATTTATTGCATCTCACGTTTACCATGCTGGTAAATATCAATGATTTATGGTTTGGTGCTCATGATTTTTGCTAAATCAACTGGATGAATGAATTGCGGAGATTCTACCCTTTCTAACGACGTATAGTATGTCCGTATTGATGAAAACTGAAGCGGGATACATCACTGAGTAGTGGAGACATACAGTCACTTTTCTGCAATCGCCCGCCGGCGGGCGGGTGGGTGCGGAGAGGTTAATGGTTTTATGAAAGACAATGTCACATCTTTTGCTTCAGCTTTAAATCGCTCACGCCGACTAAAAACTGCTGATACAAGCCGCAGAAGGCAAGATATGCACTACTCCAGAGGAAATTAATACAGTTTTCTTAGATTTCTATAAAAATCTTTATATCTCTGAAATCTCATTCAGCACACATGAGTTCAGACAATTTTTTAGTGATCTTAATTTGGGAAAACTGCCTAGTTCAGAAGCAGAGGACTTAGGAGACAGTATATCTTTAAAAGAATTATGGGACACAATACAGGAGATGAATTTGGATAAGTCTCCAGGACCAGATGGTATTCCCATTGAACTGTATATCAAGTTTTGGCCTGAACTGGGCCCTATGCTTCTGAAAATGATAACTACATCAATTGCAAAACACTCTTTTTTAAAACAAACAAACACAGCTCTAATATCACTTCTGCTCAAAAAACATAAAGACCCAATATTGTGTACCAGTTACAGGCCAGTATCATTAATCAATGCAGATATGAAGATATATGCTAAAGTCCTGGCACGTCGTCTTAATAAATACTTAGGAAAACTAATTCATTGTGATCAAACTGGGTTTGTGAAAGGTCGATTCAGTTCAGATAATTTAAAAAAACTGTTACATATTTTACATTTTACCCCAGACTGCTCTGATCTTTTGACCTCATATGGAATCCTAATTCTTGATGCCGAGAAGGCGTTCGACAGGCTTGAATGGGACTACCTCTGGGCCTTATTAGAGCAAATAGGACTAGGAGAATCATTCATTGGCTATATTAAAGTTCTGTATGCGAATCCAGGAGCAATTGTTTTGTCAGGTAATGTATGCTCCTCACATTTTTCAATCCATAGAGGCTAACATCAAGGATGTCCATTGTCCCCTTTATTATTTGTGTTAGCACTGGAGCCCTTAGCCCAAAAAGTACGCCAGTCTACTAATATCATTCCTATGACTATAAAGTCCACTATTCATCATATATCTCCTCATGCAGATGATGTACTTCTCTTTATTAGTGAACTATCAAAGTCGCTTCCTCATATCTTTAGTTTATTCAGGGAGTTTAGCAATCTCTCTGGATATAAGATAAATTCGCAAAAATCGGCACTCTTACCGCTAAAAGATAATGGAGAGGATCTATCTCAATTTAAGGTGCCGATGGTAAATCAATTCAATTATTTAGGAATTGAAATCTTTACTAGTTTGGAGAGTACTGTTGAGAATAATTACATTGTATGTTTAGATAAGATCAGAACCAACTTAGGCAAGTGGATGGCAAAACCAATATCATTCCATGGCAGGATCTCGACCATAAAAATGATGGTATTGCCTTTAATCAACTTCCTGAGCTCCATGCTTCCTTTGAACCCCCCAAAGGGATTTTGGGATAGACTGCAGTGTTTGATCAGTGAATTTATATGGAATAAAAAAAAAACCAAGGATCAAATTTGCATCGCTGCAGAGAGAGAAATCAGCTGGAGGCTGGGGCCTTCCAGATTTTAAAATGTATCATTGGTCATTTGTATCACGTACTATAAAATCATGGTTAGTCCCATGAAATCCCACTTCTTGGCACTCTTTGGAAGCAAAGCTAATACATCCGTGCAGATTACAGTATTTAATCTTTACAGATATTCCTATTAAACAAGCCAGAACACTTTTTGGTCCCATTATTGAAAATATTCTGGTAACCTGGAGACTGGTGACTCAGTACACCAACACAAATAATAAATGGCATTTTCACACTCCAATATTTTACAATTATAATTTATTGATAGGTGGTCGACCAGCAGCCTACCCTATATGGTCAAACAATGGGATCCATATACTTGGACAATTATTCAATTCTAATGGTCTCTGCACATTCGAAGATTTGAAGGAACAGTATAACTTCTGTCGATTTTCTCGCTTTCTATATTTTCAGCTCCGTGCTGCCATGAAGACTTATGGAGTTCCACGGAACTCAGAGCTGCCTAAACATAACCTGGCGAAACAACTGTACAAAACTACCAACACCAGGGGAACTGTATCAGCATTGTATGCCCAAATTTTGCAGGCATCTTATAAACCAATGGCAACTGAAATATTTGGGCAGAAAATGTATGCTCTGATAAACTCTGAAATATAATGGGAAACAGTATGGAATGATATCACTCGGGCCTCAAAAAACCCTAATCATCAAACCATACATCTAAAAATTGTTCACAGAGCATATTTTACTCCTAAACTTAGACATACAATGAAGTTGGAATCATCCCCCTTCTGCCAATTATGTACACAAGGTTGCTTAGGCACCTTCACACATATGTTTTGGGAATGCCCTGGAGTACAGTTGTTTTGGTTACAAGTCACTAAATCCTTATCTAAAATTCTTAATAAGGAGGTTCCATGCTGTCCTGTACTTTGTTTGCTGAATGATAATTCTCAGCTTCCTTTGTCAACACATGAAAAAAGAATTTGGATTTCTGGCTAAACAGCTGCTAAGAAAATGTTGGTAGTACGGTGGAAACCTCCACACGCTTTATTATTAGATCATTGGTGGCACCTCCTGATAGATATTCTACAACTAGAGCTTTCTGTTGCACGGTCTCATGGGGCAAAGGACAAAACACTCAAATCTTGGTTAGAAGCTATAATAGTTGTTCAGAATCTTGCCTATGAAAGGGTGGGTTAATGGTTGGGGGGTATGCAGATCACTCACCAGGGAGGGAAGGATTTTCTTTTGATTTATGTTTGGTTTTGTTTTGTGTTATTTTGTTTTTGTTTTAAGTCAATTAGGTGCCAATATGTGATTATGGCTGTGGAGGAATTTGGTCTGGGGATTGGGAGCTTGGATGAAATAAGAGTATGTGTGGAGGGCCTTGCGGACATGCAGGGATCTGGACTTGAGTGTGTGAATGTATTTGATTTGGGGTGGGGGGTTGACTCTTAGACGTTAAATCGTATATGGCACTTTTGTTTTTCGTTTTGTTTGTTTTTTTGTTGTGTTTTTTTTTTCTCTATATGTGTGCTTATTTGTATAAACGTGTGTGTCTCTTCTTATTTTCTTTCTTCTTTTTGTGTGTGTGTGCTCTCTTTTTTGTCGCTGTTGTTTGGATTTATTTTGTTTGTTTTGTCTTTTTGAACATACAGTCAATAGTATATTGTTTGCCAACAGGGAATACACTTGAATGGTCTGTATGTTCTTATTTTCTTTTCTTTTATTGTACTGATTTTCACTTTTTGCTATACGTTGACATGAAAAATGAATAAAAAATTGTTAACAAAAAAAAAAGAAGCAAGAAGTTGGTCGAATACTGGAGACACAGATCTGATTGTAATCCTTCTGAGTAATTTCCATCACATCAAGGCTGTGAATGCGGCTGCAGAAATCTGGATCTCTTTTAAAGCTGGACAACCAGAATGATATCCCTGAACACAACTGCTACAAACCTAGGCATGACTACATGCAAAGCCATGGCTCTCTTCCATGCATTCACTGGATCAGACATCTTCTTTTAAGTTCAAGGGCAAGTGATCCTGCTGCAAGTTGATGCACAAAGTGCCATTCCTCATGGAGGAATTTGCAACCATTGTCGACACTCCATTCCAAACATCACCAAGGATGAAAGAAGTGGCGGCAAAATTTGTCTGTCGGCTGTATTCCAATGACTCAAATGAAGAGGTTGATGTTAATCTTCCCCGATTGAGGCTATTCTCACAGAAGACTGGGGATGTTGAGAGAATTCCCCCAACAAGTGATGCTTTGGATCAACATCTCCAAAGGAGTGTCTTCACAGCAAGCATCTGGACGACAGCCCAACGGTATGTATCTGTATTTGTGTATTGTGTAAATATATTTTAGTTTATATAACATTTCTAATTAATTAATACATTATTAATTAATCAATTAATTGCATTTTTAATTCAGGTCCATGATTCCTGAACCCCACTAATCATGGATGGAAGGAAGAGGACGGCAAGCTGCTTCCCATTTGGACCACGCTGCCCCTCGCCAAATCTATATGTAAAGTGCAGTTGTAAAGCACTTGTTCAAGTAGGTCTACCAGCTCTCGGTGCAAGTGCACGAAAGAAAAGCTGAAGTGTACACGTCTGTGCAAGTGTAAGTGTGTGAAATTGCTGGAACAATGTAATTTCCAGGACTCTGTGTGTAACTGTAAAGATTATTAAAAAGAAACACCTGTTTTACATCACCAGGCCTATTATTTTCTGTCTATTTTTGAAGTGATACTGAACAAATGATATGTCATATGTCATATGATAAAGATATAGTTGCTACTCATGCTCCTGAATCAATATATACTTATTATGTTCAGATCAGATAATCTGAGTTATAACAACTACCATATTTTATAAAGGCTGGTGGTGGGTTGGGAGCCATCAATGCCCCCTAGAGGGCAATTTTTTGACCAGCATGTCTGGCCCTCAGACCAAAATTGTTCTACAGACCCTTACAAAGAACTTAGACGTATAAACGAAACTTTTGCATCAATTTGAAATGAAAATGACAAATTGCCTATACACGGAACCCCGCTATCTGGAGCATTCGGAACAAAAACAATTCCTGGCCCCGGGGATTAATGAAGTAATCTGATTCTTATTCGCCCTACTCCCCTGCCAGATGATTCTGTCTTGTCGGTAGAGTTGACCGTGTTCACTTAGTGAGTTTTTTGCTGCCTTGTGTTGTGTGTTGTGTTGCTAGCAAGTGTTGACATGTGTTTTCCTTGTGTGTTTTTTCAGTTCTTTGTACATCGCTGCCTCATCACCTGAGTTCCTGTTTTTCCCCCGTGTCTGAGCGGTTTTTTGCCGCTGATTTTCCCCGCCTGCCTTGCTGGACCCTTGTTTCTTTTTTTTACCTGTGGAGCTTTTGTTCGAATAAACATTTTTGCACCTACACGCCTGTCTGTCTCTGCTTTGGGGTCCAACTCTCAGTAGGTCTTAACACTTATATGCTTGTGGTTGCTAACATCACAGTGAAAGTCAGCTCTCGGACATTATAACATATTCACAGATTTTAATTTTGATGAAGACTTTGAGATTGTACATATCTTTGGTAGATGGAGACAAAGCCAAGAATCTGAACTGCAAAACTCCAGCCACAATCACTAACTGCAGTACTCTGACATTGCTGCACACCGATGGCTTTCATGAGTTCACCTGAAACATACCTGTTGCTCTCTGCTATCTTTGTACCCCCACCTCAAAGACACGAGGCAACAGAAACATCAAACCAACTTCTAACTTTTATCTTAGTATGTTTTACGTGCTGCCAGCAGCTGTCTGTTCGGTACAAAAGGCAACCCACAAAGCGTAAGAAAGCATATTGATATATAAACAGTGTGCCTCAGTTTCTACAATCAGCACTGTTCCCAGTAGACCTCACTGTGCACTGTGCAAAAAAAACTCCATAACCCTGTAACTCTGTTACTACATAACCCATTTCTCATATTGGGTTGCACTAACTGGGCAATTTTCATACCCATACACTATTTATTAACAACAATACAATATCAATACACTGCACACATTGATTATAATTACACTGTTTATATTTGTAAAAAGTCTATTTCTATTTCTTACTTTTTAATTACATTTATTTTTTTGCTATTGATATTGTTTATTGTTGTATTGAACTGTCCTTTGGCTGCTGTGATGCACAAATGTCCCCACTTGTGGCACAAATAAAGAAATTCTGATTCTGATTCTAGCCTAATAATCATGATTAGTTGGCTGCATTGGGCATGTAATCATCTTCCCACCCTTCTTAAGTGGCTGTGTGATGGGAGTGTAATATTTCTGCTTTTCTGCCTAATACTGCTTCAAATAACAGGGTTTTGAACTGGATAAAATTATCTGCTTGCGGACCATGATATTACAGGGGGCACTTCTACATCAGTTTCGCCCTGAACCCAGTAGTGACAGCCCTTAGAGGTCAAAGCCTATATGAATAGAATGTCAGATAGCTATTGTATAGTGTAGGCGTAGCCCTGTAAGACCCAGGACCCCTGCAATAACTAAATAAAATGCCACTCAGGTGTTATGTACAGCTGTACAGTAATAGATGTTTAACCGAACCGAATATATGTATATATATATGTGTGTATACATGTGCGTGTGTATATATATACACACACACACACACACACACATATATATATATACATATATACATATATATATATATATATATATATATATATATTAGGGCTGTCAGGCGATTAAAAAAATGTATCTAATTAATTACAGGATTTGTAATTAATTAATCAAATTAATCGCATTTTAATCTCATATCTGCGAAAGGTACCCAAATGAAGAATTCGAATTCTAGGACATTACAAAATTGTATTGCATGATTTATCAATGCAATACAATCAGTGGTGTTTTGTTACTGGACTTCTGTGCTAGTCACAGTTTGTCCATAACAAACACCTTGTTCAAGCATAAGGGTGTCCATATGTGCACGTGGCACCAGGACACCCTAGGCCGGAGGTCAATGAT